>CAIGQW010031024.1:5458670-5471050 GCA_903798125.1 Danio choprae
AGATAGATAGATAGATAGATAGATAGATAGATAGATAGATAGATAGACAAAGATGAACAGCCAGTTAAATATTAGACAACAGACAGACAGACAGGAAGACATTAGACGTCAGACAGACATAAATTTAGACGACAGACAAACAAACAGACAGATAGATATTACGTTATATGACAGACAGACCGATAGACAGAAGGGAAAAGCTAGGTAGACAAGCAGGCAAACAAACAGACAGAATTAATCAATTCAGATTACATTCAGTTCTGAATTGTCCTTCTTTAACACACTTTAAAGCACACAGCTCATCATGGCTAGAAAACACATGAAGGACAAAACTGCTGGACAGGCCCGCGGGTGGGTTTTACAAGCCTAAAGAAACATATAAGACCTTAACTAGAATTGTTATGAATGCCTTGCTCTGCAGCTGTGCACAAAGCAGAAAGAACGTGAGACAGATTTCCAGGCACATCGTGGGACGGAGCACATTGCAGTAACAAAAGCAATTTTGTTCTCCATAAAAAAAAAGCCATGCCCACACCCGCCCCGGCCCTCAAGGTCCAGCCTCCACCTGCTGCATGCAGTGAGGGTAAGGAACAGCTGGCGGGACGATGGGCGTGAATGTGTGCCAGTGCATAAGTTTGCACTGATGTATGTGCATGTGTTACGCTTTTACATGCACGTTTATCTGTTATTGCGCATAGGAGACTGGCATGAAGCGCTCGCTGTCGCCACAGAGGCTTTGGTCGGATGGATTCTTCTCATACAGATAGATACGGAAAAAATGTGAAGCGAGCGAGAGATTATGTGGCACTGAGTAGCTTCACCATCCACCAGCATCTCAAATCCAACGGTGCCACAAAGCTGCAGTTTAGGCCCCTTTTGTTTGTAGAAATGTTTGTCATGCCGCTGTAACATGCATCGAATTTAGTCATTGGATTGATCAATGGACAAGAATGGTCATGTCTGTTTGTGTGTGCGGGAACATGTGCAAGAGACCGAGGATTACTTGTTGGAATAGCAATGGATCAACATAAAGACAACATGGGCTTGATTTGTAATCACTGCCATTTGAATGAATGGCCAGAACAGCTGTCTATTTGAACAGCTGCTTGTGCAAAAAATATATATATATATATATTTTACTGCAAACAGAAAAGACGCACACTCAAAGAGCTTGAGTGATCTAGTTTTACTTTTGAAGTGTTTTGAAGCAAGTTTATTGTATCAAATTGGATAAAGTGAATATTTGGAACAGATTCAAAAAAATGTTTTCAGTTGATAACATCAAATGTAACTTGGAGTAACTGTTTTGTCCAAAAACATGCAACTAAAATCCAATTCAAAGCAAGTATCTGATAATATAAATATTTTAAGAAAATAATAATTTCTAATAAAATAAAAATGTAATTGGACTCTTAAGCCATTTTTTTTTGATTTATATATCTCAGAAAACTGAATAAATAAGCATTGCATTGATGTATGGTTTCTTCATTGATAGCTGAAACACATATATTTGAAAATCTGGAATGTGAGGGTTCAAAAACAATACAAATATTGGGAAAACTGCTTAAAATTAAGATCTTAATTTATATATTTACGCAAGAGCGAAGCGGTGGCGCAGTGGGTAGCACAATCACCTCACAGCAAGAAGGTCGCTGCTTCAAGCCTCGGCTGGGTCAGCTGGCATTTCTGTGTGAAGTTTGCATGTTCTCCCCGTGTTCGTGTGGGTTTCCTTTGGGTGCTCCGGTTTCCCCCACAAGTCCAAAGACATGCGGTATAGGTGAATTGGGTAAGCTAAATTGTCTGTAGTGTATGTGTGGGAATGAGTGTGTATGGATGTTTCCCAGTGATGGGTTGCAGATGGAAGGGCATCCGCTGTGTAAAACATATGATGGATAAGTTGGTGGTTCATTCCGCTGTGGCGACCCCAGATTAATAAAGGGACTAAGCCGAAAAAGAAAATGAATGAATGAATATTTACGCAATCTCACGGCAATTCATAATTTTTTGATTTAGTGGATAATTCGCATGAAATCCTACAATCTCCCTTTTTAGTACGATTTGCTTATCCCCCAATGACAGTTGAGTTTAGGGGTGGGGTTGGGTGCCATGCCTCCTTTTAAAATTCGTACATTTTTGTATGACTAAACTCGTACGAATTAGCCGATGAACTGACAAAATATAAAATAGTCACTTTTCCTTGTGAGATTAGGTTGATATTTACCTTTTTTTTTATTTTTATAAAATGTCTTTATGGAACATACTTTACTGTCATGGAACATAGACTTACTATTGTAATGCTTTTTAAGGAGCACAAATAATATTCAGATTGTTGTATTGGTGGTGTTTTTTTGAAAGTGCATCTTATTTGATTTGGATCTTTGCACCAAAAAATGTTTGCGTTCTATACAGTTTATTTATGACTAGTGTTTGGCGATTCTAACTTTTCTAACTAGATAAAATATATACATAAAATGGTTAAACAAATAATAACAGATATATAAAAAATATACAAAGAAAACAAAAAACGTTAATTCAAATGGCCCCACAATAAGGTGTAACCAAATACTTTTCAGAGCCGCTATGCATTTGCTGTAGTTCTCTGGCCTTTACTACTACACACCGCACCATGTAGATGACCATTGTAGAATATGGGACTGCAGCCAAAGACGACATATGTTGTCAAATCCTCTGAATGTGTATAATTGTGTATGTGTGCGTGCATGCTAGGGTGTTCTGCATTTTTCCGTCTTTTTTCCCTGCCCGCCCTTCCCCGATATGTAGGAATTAGCAAACACTGCTTAACTACAAACCAACCCTAATCAAAGTGCCGATTCTTTAAAAAGACAGCTGTTGTCATGTGCTTTAATTCACAGCTATCTCCCTTTGTCGAGCAAAGCTGGACACAGTTGTCTGGTGGAAGCAGCAAGGGAACACGCTTTAACAGACTTCTCTCAGTGAAATGCTCTTTTACACCTCCATGCCACATGCCCATCAGTCACAAAAATCAGAGGTAAGTTCCATTTCATCTTTCTGCCATTTGCTTTGGGACGAGGAATGCCATTACTCATGTCATTTGATACTCACTGACCCTTAAAGTGAACCCTTGGTTGTTAAAAGTACTACAGTAAAGCTGGTTTGCCTATGCGGCTTCGTGATGTGAGTCTTAAACCCAACTCTTTGGTTTTTAGAGTAATCAAAAAAAAAATTATTTTGGAAGATACTGGGGAATCTTTGTCACAAGCTTTGGAGTTTATGCAATATTTAAAACGGCTCAATTTTATAGCATAAAAAACATCTTAGAAAAGTGTTGTTCCTTAGAAAAGTGTTGATCTGAGAGCGTCCTTGGGATATTTGTTTTATTATGTTATCCAAGTCCTCATGCTGTTCAAAAATCTGTAGAAGATAAACAAAGTAAAGATGAACAAACAATGGTTGGAAAGAATGGTCATCTGGATGATAAAAGTAGCATGAAGTCATATGATTTATGTTTAGAACAAATGTCGTAATTGTGAAGTTTGTTCTTCAGTGCCATCTTTTTAACATAACTCATTATTGTTCATTAAATTGGACAGATTTAGTTTATGAATTCATCCACATTACTCAATAATTTGGATGCAGTGGTAAAAAGAGCCAATTATCAGTGAATAACTTAAATTTTGATTATTCGTGGAAGATGTGATTCACCTCTTAAAGATAAAGGTTCCAAAAGGAGCATGGCCATATAGATGAACCATTTTGGGTCCCCAAAAAACCCAAGAGAATGTTTTTTCACAATAAAGGTTTCAAAATTAAACACTTTAAAAAAAAAGACTCCAAAAAAATTCTGTTAAAAATAATTGTTCCAAAAGAAAGTTTGTTGCGATAAGCCATTTTTGGTTCCATCAATAACATTTAAACAGTCTAAAGAACCTTTTGTGGAATGTAAAGGTTCTATTGATGTTAGAGCGTCTTCGTGGAACCAACGATGCCAATAAAGAGTAAAGTTTTTCCAGTGATGCCAAAGATGGACTACTTTTGGTTCAATGACTCCTCAAAAAACTTTGTAATTTAGAATGAAAAACATTTTTTAAATATCCTAAAAAGCTAAAGAACATTTTGTGAATTGGAAAGGTACTACAGATTTCAAACGTTCTTCGTGGAACCATCAATGACCAATAAAAAAACTTTATTTTTAAGTGTTCCACATACAGTTAAACATTTTTTAGGATTCTTTGAAAATATTTTGATACTGTAAATACACTTTATCCACTATAAAAAAACTTCTGTGCACTTTTAAAAGCAAAGGTTCCAAAGGGTTTTTAAAGGGTAATAAAACAATTATTCTGGGATCCAGAAAAGAAGCTTTCAGTAAAGAGTTCTTAATGGAACCATATACCATATGTTCTAATGTGAAGGCAATTTTAATATATTAATACATTTCTTATATTAATACATTTATGACATTTTAAGAAACATTTTCTACTATAATGAAACTCTGGTGCAACAGAACCCTTCGTAGAATCATCAATGACAATATAGAAACTTAAATTTTAGAAGTGTATGGGTAGTAAATGTTCTTTGTGAAACCATCAATCCAAATAAAGAAACTTAGTAAAGCTTAAAAAAAAGAAAGCCATGCAATTAAAAAAATAGAAATAAAAAAATAATAATTGGGGAAACAACAAATGTATATTTTGGAACATCAATGTCAAAGACAAGCAGTTTGTTCATTGTCATACATTGTGACTGGAGGAGTGGAAAAACTGCCTTCCAATGAGATGATGATGATAGTGGTGAAAAGCTTCAGCACTTTAGGCAAAAATCATCAGCAGAGGCCAGAATTCTCGAAAGATGAATAGTAAAGCTCGGGGTAATATGGGCTTTGTTGCACTGAATGTATTGTGTTTCCATGGCTTGAGCTTGGGGCTGGACTTGGAGGTCTGGGAGCAGGAGACGCATTTGATTCTACGGATTTATTTGGTCATAGAATGCTCCCACAGCTGAGAGGTTTGAAATGAGAGACTGAGCAGGTGTTGTTGTGGGAGGGAGAGCAAGCAAGAGAACTTTAGGAGTTTTCATTGCTTCTCTCTTGCATTCTTCCCTTCTAACATCAGTTATTTTGTCACGTACTTCAGCAAAAATGTTTGAAAATTCTATACACCCCTCTTGAAGGTAATTTTTGTAATTTCAGCTGCAACAGAGCTATACTGCAAATTGGCGGGTATTTTTAGGAAAAGAATTCTTGCTACTTTTTGTGGTTATTTTAGGCCACAGGCTAAAGTCTGACAATGGAAACAAAATTTGTACATTCACTCTTAAAGATTTACATTTAGCTAGAAATCATTTTAATAGCTGACTTGTGCTCAAGAAAGGTAGGCTGTAATAGCTCCAGCTTTCTGACCTTATAGTATAAGGAACTGTAATCATTTATTTTTCTGTGGAACACACACAAGTCATGTTGTTTTGGACTTTACTGAATTATTTGTATGGACAAAAACATTTCTGCAAATATATTCTTTAAATTAAAGATGGGGTTTTGATGCATTATATGTTAAAGAACCATTTATGTTCCCAAGGACCCTTCTGTGAAGAATTCTTTAAAGAACCAGTGTGGAGAACTTAACTGTTTTTGGAAAAGGCAAAGAACTGTTTTGAGCAATGGAAATCCATAGATGAAATTAAAGAATGTTTTGGTTCCCCGTAGAATCCTTCAGTGAACAATCTTTGAATTTTCCATCACAAAGAAACTTTTGTTTAACCATCTTATAAGGTATCAAAAATAATTGTTCACAATTGATGCCATAAGAAAGGGTTCCCCAAAGAACCATTCAGTGAGCAGCTAAAGCCAGAAAATGTCCAATGGCAAGGTTCTATGGATGGTAAAGGTTCTTCATGGAACCATTTTTAAGACTTAATGGTAAGAATTTATTTTCAGCAAATGTTCTTCAAGGAACTATAAATGCCAGTATGAACCTTCCCCCCCCACCCCACAAGAGACCTTACAACCTATAGCGTCAACAATTCTTGACACATATAGGCTACATATCACACCACACCTACTTGAAAGCTGCTTGAACTTACACCAAAACTTGTTTGAGTTAGATAAAGCATCTCGAGCTGAGTCACCTTGAAATGTTTGATGCTGATAGGAAACCTAAAGTTCAACAACAAAGTCTCTTGGTTTCACCTATTGTCAGGTATGGATGGGAGCAGCTCAACGTTGATCCAACAGATCGCCTTTGCTTAAGCTTAGTCTTTCTTAGAGTGGAGATCTAAGGCTTCTCCTCATTCTGCCTTTGTTTACTTCCTCTATCTTTCTTCACCAAACTGAGAAGACCCCATGACCCCGAATCTAAGGTTACTTGTGTGTTTATCTTTTTAAAAAGGACTGAGCTTGACACTATGTCAACAGCATCTCTTGAATAGAAGGAAACAGCTCTAAGGAAGAGTAAAGAAAAAAGGATTTTGTGTTTGCATACAAATTACCTGAAGGAAACAGACGCCGTTAGTGCCTACATTTAAGTGCAAACTATAAATATTTTTAGTCTATCAAATGTGTGAAGGCCAACAATGCCAGTTCACAAAAAAGCAACTACTTTTTCCAATGCAATTAAATGTACTTCAAGTGCAATCATTACAAATTAATACGTAACAACTCTCAGGGAGAAAGCAATCCACTTAGGGCCCACAAAGACCTTCTCTTTTCGTACCCCCTAGAGTTCAGTTGGGCATCAATCAAGGCAGTTAAGTGGGATCCTTGAGCAGAGATGGTATCAGTGGCAGCCTCTTACAGGCACACACTTCTGTCCCTGTTATCTATGGTAATTGCTCTAAGTCTCTGTCACCAGTGAAGCAAACCTCTCATCTCTGACTCAAATGGACTACAGAGAAGTTTAATTTTAGCTACGCAGTGTGGATAAACATTTTAAGTCACAGTTGCACCATTTAAGGACACTAGATACAGATATGACAAGTGTTTCTCAACTGCTGGAAAATAAAATAAAAAACTAAATTATCATTCATTAATATGTTGAGGCACCTTCCAAGGCTGTGTGTCCAATTCTAAATTCGTATATATATATATATATATATATATATATATATATATATATATATATATATATACCCATCACTGGCCCAATGTTCCAGTGCCCTCCATACCAAATGTGAGGGGCCTAATAACAAAAACAAGCAGTGCGGTGTAGAGCTGAGCACCTTAATGAGGACCATATGGAGCTGCCCAGACATACAGTCAGTGGAAACCCAATGCTTCTTCCTCTTTTTCTTCCCTCTCCTACTCTCCTTCTGTCACTTCCCAACTTTTTTGTCTCTCACTCTAACATCCACCTTTTAATTTATGGCATGAATAAAAAGTTCAGCCGATTGTTTTCTTAAAGCAGAAGGGTATGTTTTTTGCCGTCATAAAAAGTTCTCCAGCTCAATATGCAGAGACAAGTCTTAAGTTTGTAAGTTCCTTCCCTTAAGGAGCGTTAAAAACAGTTTGGTTGAGTTATGAAAACATCCTTACCAGCCTGACAACCGCAACTTAACCAATGGTGTGAATTTGAGGCGTCACCTTGAAGTTTGTTCAACCAATGACTGATGAGGGGATTCTTAGGGGAAACCTATTTGAAAATAATCCTTATTCAGTTTTGTTTTTTTATGTCTCATAGTTGGTGTAATGGTTAATCTTGTTGTACTTCGCTTCTTAACTTACACAGAGTAGAAGTTCTGGGCTTTTAGTAAATAACCTTTGTCTCCTCTCTTCTCAATACTTCATCTCACTCTCTGTCAAAAAGCATATATAGTCTCTTTATTTCTCTAGTTTCTCCTACTCTCAAATGGAGACTCTCCGTCCCCTCTCACTGGACTGGCATTCAGTCCTGCCATGAAGCGGATGGCTAATTTTACCAGACTGACCTCATTCCACTATTGTATAAGAACAAGTGAGTCAGTGTCAGGAGAAATGTACTGGCTTATCCCTTCTTTTCCGTTCCTTTATTTTCTCTTTCTCATTTTTCTTGCTTTCTTTCTTTTTTTTTTTTTTACCTGATTCATCTCTGTAATTGACTCTCTCCCTTCTTGTTTCGGCCAGAGGAATATGTATATTTGCTGGGTCATGCAATGTAATATGCTCACAAATGTGGGGGAAAGAAAGAACCCTTTCTCCGCCCATCAGCCTTGTCAAGTTGTCTACTGGCATGCGGTGCTTGTAAGGGGCTCACTGATCCATCCACCTGAGTGAATGAGGTATTTGCTTCAGTGGCCAGATTCTGAATGATGCCTCTGTAGTATCAATACCACTATGGGCTGAGACAGAAATCACTTTATGTGGTCCGCCAGCTCTCCAGAAGTAGTATTTGGGTAATCACTATTACCACATTAATGCACATGTTGTTATATGAGATAATGAAAGGGAGTCAAGTCAGACTTTAAGTCATAAATCAACCTGTGATGACATAAAAACACAGAGTTATTATATGTGTAATTAACTAATATATCAAAATTAATGTATACATTTTGTGTTTACTTTAAAGGAAACTGTTTCAATGGATCCTCAAATTAATTTCAAAAGGTAAGCGATTTTTGTTCATTTTACATAATCTCAATGCAACCTCATATCTCAAAGCACTAACTGAACTGCAAACACAATAAAACCAGCTCAAAGTAATTCAACAAACCATGTTATTAGATTGAAGAAAGTAAGATTTGCATGCTTAAGCCCATCATAAAACTCAACCCTCCAGGCAAGCCTGAGCTATTTTCATTTCTACAGCTTTCCTCTACTTATTACACAGATCAGGATAGGCTTTGTAGACTTTCAGCAGTCCAAAAGTGATGCACTTGATAGATGGCAGTGGTTTGTTCCCATGCTTGTTTTAACATGTTTATTTTTTTAACAGTCCAAAGTAATGTGTTCAAAGTTTACTATGTGTCCAAAGTAAATACCTGCAATTAGATACGAAACAGTCAGAATTTTCATTTGAAGAACTAAACCAATATGTTTTAAGAATAAAGCTTAATAGCAGGCATGCCAACAATTAACAGTTGATTATACGTTAAAAATGAACAAAAGATAATAATGTAACCACACAAAAAAATAACTGATTAGTCAAAATCGTTTATACTTTTTACTTGCATACTTTTGTGCTACTTAACTCACGCAAAGACGTGACTGAGCACTTGTCAACGTTCATGGAAAAAGGGCTGGCGACTGGAAGCTCCTCCCCTGCGATGCTTTTCAGCACTTTTCCTTTGAATGACAGTGGCTGGGGAAGGGATTGAAAAAGTTGTGTGATTTCTCGCAGCCTCAACGCAGATGAGCAGCAGTTGGAGAACTGCAATCAAACTGAATGGATTGGCATGGGGAGAAGCGGCACTCTCAACCTGGCTAAGCGGCAGCTTTGGAACTGGTTTTATCTTGTAGTGGTTTCTATGTGCCTGTTACTCCGACCAGGTAAATAGTTTTTCCCCCATTTGACTAGTATTGATCGCTTGTTTATGCACGCACACATCGCGGGTTGAGTAGTGCAGGGAAAACTTTACACTTTTGTTTGGAGGGAATTTATTTGGTTAGAGTTTTAAAATTGTGTTAAAAGTTAAAACACACTATTTATGGCACGTATTTATCCGTGATTAAAATCGCACCGTCCGTTTAATAGGCATTTAGTTCTCCTGTAGGCCAGAGATGTCCTGCTAACGCGCTAGCAAATCAGCGCAGTGTTTGTGAAACAGATTAAAACTGATACATGTATTCAACTGAGAACTCGATTGTACGCTTACATTCTGAAAAAGATTTCAATGTAAAAAGCACAGATTACTGTTTTTAAGCGTCCTGTTTAGTTCAGTCGCTTAGTTCATTAGGTTGGCAAAACTTTCGCTAAGCTGGCTAGCTTCTCGCTGCGTCGTTGTGCGAAGTTGTTTACTTCGAAAGTTAGTGACTACGAGAGAGAACACAGCGTGACTTGGTGTAGTGGATAAATGGAAGTTATTTGTGAGCCCCGGTGAGCAAATATGGGATATTTACGTTTTACATTACTTACACGTTTTAACCGCCTACGCCTTTGCTGCGAAAAGCACGCGCAGTGTTTATTTTGTGCCGCGAGACAAAGTTTTTCTACATTCGCGAGTGTTAATTTAACACAAATCTCAATTTAATGTAGCTAGAAATGGCCAAACAATTTGCTCTGAGTATTATCTACTATTTTCTTTATTAACTAAATTATTACTAGCCTACAAAACATGCGTAATGGGTATTTTTATTGTAATTACTATGTAATAATCGTACACTAACATGTAACTTTGAGTTAAATAATTTTCGATTGAAAACCCACATGTATAAACAAATCCTCACGTGGTATTGTTTGTAAGTCTGTTTGTGAGGCCAACAAATTCACTTATGTCAGTATGCATGCTAAATATTTTAGCACGTTTTTACCATGAAAACAGCCAGTTCAGAAGAAAACGATGTATGTGGATAGTACTCTACATCTCACACATTTGCATTTTTGGTATGCTTATTTAAAAAAAAATGTTAAACTAATGTAATTAAAGGTGTAATTATGTGTGTGATAAATAATGTGGAAGATAAATCAGTGTGTTAATTCCATATTATTAACATAAACTGTATTAAGTAGGTAATTTACCAGTGAATGTTGCTGCTTCTTATTGTGCTGCATTTTCAGTCATTATCCAAAAACTACTCTGAAGTAATGGAAATGTTGGTTGAAAGGTGAGGAAACTTTGTAGAATACAAATACCATGTCTGAGGCCATATTTCACTTATGCTACCCAAATTCCATCACATTTGTTATTATTGGGCTTGTACTCAAAGCACGTAAAAGTCATCATATGAAATGAAGCAGTTACTATTTTCACGCCTTTGTTACCCCATAGCCATAAAACAACTTAATTAAAAGAGATTCAGATAAGGAATGTTTTCATGGTTTGGAATAGCAATTGCCAGCCTGTAGTTATCTTTACAGATGCTGACTTGAGTGCAACCAACGAATGTGTCACATTGACAAAATACAGCAGTTGTGTAGCGGTTAAGAGGTTTAGCGCGTAGATCAATAACTAGAAACCATCTAAGGCTAAGAACTTTAATTATGAATGGCTCCATCGCCAACCAACCATCAAATAGTGATTCTCTGAGTTTAAAAGGCATCTCATTAATGCCTAATTCTCACACATTCTTCTTGATTCTCAACAGTGTGCTGCCAAGCATGTCGAATTCAGCGCTGTAATGCGGAGTACGTGGCCTCATTCTCACCCTCCGGTGGCTTGCAAGAGGAGGTGCATCCAGATGTGGACTACTGCATCGCTCTGAGGGCCTACTCCTTGTGTACGCGGCGTACAGCCCGTGCTTGTAGAGGGGACTTGGTGTACCATTCTGCTGTTTTCCGCATTAAAGAGCTCTTTGCACAGCATAACTGCTCCAGTGATGGCCCAACATCGTCGGCCAAAGCACCCAGCACTTCCAAGCCAACAGTAGTGGACCTTTGCAACTATGAAAGCAGGGTGCTCGCATCAGGCCCAGCGGCCCAACAGAAAAAGTATGGACATTGTGGATTATTCGGTGATCCTCACTTGCGGACTTTTCGGGATGAGTTTCAGACATGTAGGGTTGAGGGAGCCTGGCCGCTCATCCACAACAGATACCTTTCAGTTCAAGTCACAAACGTACCAGTGGTTGAAGGCTCCAGTGCTACTGCAACCAACAAGGTTAGTTGTGTAAATCGTCCTGTTAACATTGGTGTAAGTTTGTCCTTTTCAAACTCACCTAAAACTAATGGTTTTTGAGGATGGGTAACAATTGTTTAAATTTACCTATCTTGTCATTTTTTTCACTACAAAACATAAGAAGATACTTTAAGAAAATATTGAAGTATTTTTGTCCATACAATGAATGTCAACAACTGAACCCTGTTGATTTTCATTGTAAGAATGAAAATGCAGACCTTTTTTTTATATCTACTTCCTGTATGTTCCACAGAATGTTACATGCATTGTTAGGAAGTGATTACAGAATTTTTGTTTGATTTGATCAAGAACTTGTGACAAATCTGGGGAAGGAGTTGGCAAAAAACTGTCTTGTGTCCTCATGTGGTCCAAAGAATGCATTCAAACTAAAAACACGAGAGAGACAAAATGTGGCAGCCTAAACAATGATGTCATTAGGAGGGAATTTTCTTTTCCCATCGGTTCAATTAAGAGATGTGGATTTAGCCTGTTGAGCCATGGTGACAATGCAGGGTCAAAATACTTTTACAGAATCCCCCAGCTGTTTCACAATGAGTAAAAAATAAAAGATTCATTCTCTATTTATGGTCAATACCTGGAAGGTTAACAGACATGATGAATTAAGGTAATATTGGAATAACTATATATATATATATATA
>CAIGQW010031024.1:5471450-5483856 GCA_903798125.1 Danio choprae
TTATATAGCTAATATTTACATTATATTTTAAGTTAAAGTACTAAACTTAAAATGTTAATAAAAATTATCATAAAAAAATAAAGATAATAAACACTATAATAGTAAATAAACAACACCAAAACATCTCTAACCTGGTCAGGACATGTTCAAACATAGTTTTTAAAGCAAAAAGTCAGTCTGCACAAAAACACAATGTAGAAACAATTCTCTAGTCAATTGAAAGCAATTTCTTGTATTGATTTTCAGTGTGTGCTATTACTCACCGCTTCCCGTTTGATCTCCCCTTTAGATAACCGTCATCTTCAAGTCCTACCATGACTGCACCGAGCAGAAGGTGTACCAGGCCACCACAGAGGACCTGCCGTCGGCGTTCCAGGACGGCACGCGAAGCGGGGGGAAAGGAGAGAGCTTGTGGATTGTGGAGGGTAGTGGAGGTTTGGGTATACGGCAAGTGAAGATCCATGCTCGCTACCTGGGCACTTCCATCATTGTGAGGCAAGTCGGTCGCTACCTGACATTTGCCATCCGTATGCCTGAGGACTTAGCAGAAGAGAACGGTGGCCTGCAGTTGTGCCTTCATGGCTGCCCGCGCAGTGAGGTCATCAAAGCCCATGTGCTCAACCGGCAGCAAAGTTTACGTCCACCGCGACTCATGGGTGGCTGGTATGGGGAGGACGATGGCGGAGAGGTCAAATCAGGCCTCTCTACGCACATTGATATGCTAGAACGTGCCACCACAAAGTGTCGAGAGATGCTCCAGGTGGAGGACGTTTATTTCCAATCGTGCGTTTTTGATCTTCTCACGACAGGTGATCCGGAGTTCTCCATGGCAGCGTATGGCGCCCTTGAAGACCTTAAGGCACTTCCACCAAGCACTCTAAAACAAAGTTCACCCAGGACTCCACGTGTTTATAATAGGGGAACAATAGTTACACCTTCGGTTTTCACAGCTCTGGTTCTTCTGCTGTTGTTAAACTGAAGGAGATGGTCTAGACGCCAGCTTGACGATGGAGACGCAACAGGAAAAACTCATCAAACTGACTTTGAACTGTCAAGGGATGGATCCGAATGGACTCATTTTCTGTTAAACACACAATGTTTTATGCCACAAAATGGATAATGGCACTTCAAGCTTTTCTGAATGTGAAATATGGATGAGATGAAGGCAGCTAACCTGCATGTTTTTAAATGATCGCATATAAAGAGTGGAAACTGTTGACGCAGATGTGACGTCATTGGATGAAATCATTGTAAAAGACACGTAGTATGTCCTGTGACGCACATCTTCCAGAATCACCCACATACAAATATATATGTTATCTACATGGGATCCAACAACTACATGAAATGCTACCTATGCATATATTTTTGGTTCTGGTTGCATACATCTAAACATAAAGCTACAGTCATGGTAGAAAACAACCTCTTCAAGCTGCTTATTGACAGAAAACAAAAACAAATTCTTTATATAATAATATATTGAGAGAGTGTATATATGTGTTTTATATGTGTACATTCACCTGTGTATAGATGATAATGTTTTAAATGTGACATTTTGAAGCCGTTTCATCTAGTTAGATATTTTTTTAGTTTGTATAAAACATAACTAATATGTGCTGTATGGTGTAATCTGTTGTTTTCCATATTAAAAATGAGTTGTTACTATTTCTTGGATTTATTCCCCACAGACATTTTAAACTTCATATAGGCATTTTTAATAGTATTTTGGCCTTGCTGCATCTAAAATTGCATGCTTTATATACTAAGTACTACATCTGGTTTGCAGCTTGATTTATGATCGTTAAAAAGTATGTTCTATATAGTATGTATGTGTGAAATATGAATGAAATTTGTACATACTACATTACTATTTTCTGACTTCCATGTGACATAAGCCGTTGTTTGATTTACATCACAAATCCTCTCCTGTATCCATCTATATAGAAACAAAGAAAGAAATAGTTATTGTAGTTAAATTATGGTCACAACAAATTTACTATGTGTTTGCATCAATAACCATAGCTTAAAAGCATAGTTTACTCAAAAAATTAAATTCGGCCATCCTTTACTCACCGTTGACTTGTTCCAAAACCAGTTTTGAGAAGATACAAAATACACAAAAGAAGATATTTTGAAGAATATAGGAAACCTGTAAGCATTGACTTCCAAAGTATTTGTTTTTCCTATTATGGATGTCAGTGGTTTCAGTTTTCCAACATTCTGTACATGTAGTAAAATTGTGGTTGTACAAATGTTAAACAATGCTCCAAAAAAAGACCCTGGTTGCTAAAGATTTACTAGAATAAAACTGCTTTATTTTTGTAAGGAATTGTATACATACTTAAGAATCTTGCAAGAAGAAAGTTATCATTCTGGTACTTTTCAGCTACTGTTTCATGAATACTAGCATGGATTTAGACATCATATCGTATACTCTGCTCACATATACTATACTTATACTATATACGTATTTGCAAAACAAGCTTAAAATCCTGTACCGTTAACATGGCATAATAAGAATATTCAACGCAGGGCATATTTCCCTATAGGCTATAAGCTATCAATAAAACAAAAAATCTTAGGTCATCGTGGGAACTTGGAGCAATGCTATTTTCTTAGTCATAGTTATGCTAACGATAATGTACAAGTAGATTTTTGTTATACAAAAACATAACTCACAAGAAGATTAGCACCGTACCTTATTGCACAGCTACTTGTGAGAAGTAGTTGCAGAGCAATGTTAAACCAAAAACTAGCATTCAAAAATCGTCGTCAAGCTGCGAATGATTTAACTGACCAATCAGAAGCAATAAATCGACATCGCTTCAACGGACAACCAATCAGAACCAAGAATTCACCAATTCAGCGTAAGTAAATCAACTACGTTATGACTATAGCTAGGCAATTTTCTGACAGGAACAAAACCACACAAATTGTGAGACTGACCGGTTAGTCACGAAAGCTGTTGTCGTTTGACCTTGACTTTTTCACATTTTTCCATTTTTCAAGTTCCTGTAAAGTTAAGGACCCTTCAGGCCTCGGGTGGAAACTGGTATAAAATGACGGGGGTCGAGTGACGGAGATTAAAACGTCGTCAGTTTAACCACATTCATCATGCTAAACTAAGCATTTTCCAACGCTGCCCTTCTCTTGTACTTTGCAGCTCTCGGCACTCCATCACTCTCAAGCTTTAACTGCGCCCGATGCGAGGAGAAGAAAAGAGGCAGGTTTTTCATGATGGCTGTCAGAAATCATCTCATACATCTACTGCAGACCTGTAGTTAACATAGCAGGCATATGATTCTTTTACTTTAGTACAGCGCCTGTTTTATTGTATCTTTGAGCTGCATTTTATGTGTTTGGTCTCGCCACAGCCATCCTCGTCTTTTAATTAGTCTTATTATAAGGAGTATCCTAGTCATAGACCCATAGATATAATGAGGTAGCCTAAATAAACAAACGTTAAAAAGGAACAATCACTTTGTTCTTTGCTCACTTTGATCTAATAAACAAGGACAATTATTGGGCTAAGTTAATGAATTAAAATAAGCCTCGAGAGTGATTAATATTCACACTGGACAAATTAATTTGACATTAATAGGATATTTGGCAAGATAAATAGACAGCACGGGACATGTCCGCACGCTGATTGATTGATAGATGGATGGCTCTCTTTAAACAAAGGCATTTTTAATTAATTAATGAGAAACATAACCGCCAGCATTTACAGTCTGGATACAGTTTTAACACACTTTTTTATAATACATAGATCATTTGAGATTCTGCTGAAATTCTTAAATGTTTGTATTTGTTATGTTAATTTTCCTGCACATTAATCATTTAACTTCATAAGACCTTATATTGTCGTGAACCACTTTATTTCCTGTATGTTTTTATGACTCCCAAAGCTTTGATAGCCAAAGACTATAGAATTAAAGGGACTTTGAGATTGCCTAGTTGTAGACCTGCATTTTATGAATGACCAGGATCAAGGTTTCTAAGTAAAATCTTCCATAATATTTCTCTGTAGAAAAAAGTCATTTACTGTACCTTTTTATGGGGTGAGGCTGAGTAAATTCATAGTGAATTAAAAACTGTTTTTATTATTTAACAAAATGCCTTTTAAAATGTTTTTACAACTTATAGATTTGCATTTTAGCCGCATCACTTAATATTTTTTCATTAAACTGTTATATTAAATTGTTTCGGACCTCACGGTTGCGCAGTGGATAGCACGATCGCCTCACAGCTAGAAGGTCGCTGGTTCGAGCCTCGGCTGGGTCAGTTGGCATTTCTGTGTGGAGTTTGCATGTTCTCCCTGTGTTGGCGTGGGTTTCGAAAGACATGCGGTATAGGTGAATTGGGTAAGCTAAATTGTCCGTAGTGTTTGTGTGTGAATGAGTGTGTGTGGATGTTTCCCAGTGATGGGTTGCAGCTGGAAGGGCATCCGCTGTGTAAAAGAAAAGCTGGATAAATTGGCGGTTCATTCCGCTGTGGCGACCCCAGTTTAATAAAGGGACTAAGCCGAAATGAAAATGAATGAATGAATTAAATAGTTTCAATTTATTTGCTGAATTAAACACATTACTGAATCACATTACTGAATTAAAATTAGCTGCAAATGCAGTACTGTTGATTCATTAGCAATATTTATCTTCTTTCAAGAACTTTTTAGATAGAATTTAGCATTTGTACAGGTGATTTGTTCACTCTCAGGTCTACAGCTCTGTATACGCAATGAGTTGAATTCAGGTTCTGCGTTGTATATTTGTTAATAAGTCTACACTACAGAACTTTTTAACAAATGGCCCCTCTATACCTCCAAGCCTGAAAAAACCAAGGCCGAAAATTAGGCATCTGTATCATAAATCTTGGGAAGTTATGATAATTTGCAATTCACTCCCTCATCAAAGGCAATATTACCCTAATTTATTATCTTCCCGCGTGTGAGACGCTCAGAGGCCATGGAGATAAGAGTCTATCAGGAGGAGGATTGATTTTCATTAACAGATTGTAATAAAGATGAACTGCTCGGCCCGCACGCTGACCAAGAGCCACACTTTATTGTAATTGGGCCAATTTATTTCATGAGCCACTGCCTCCACTTTTTTAGGCTCTCTCTTTCTTTTCTCTCTCTCTTCCTCAGTTCATTACTGTAATGTTTCAAGCACATCCTCATTCATTCTCCTCCCATATTTCAGCTGCCA
Organism: Danio choprae; assembly: GCA_903798125.1. Classification (NCBI taxonomy): domain Eukaryota; kingdom Metazoa; phylum Chordata; class Actinopteri; order Cypriniformes; family Danionidae; genus Danio; species Danio choprae. The sequence goes on from CAIGQW010031024.1 coordinate 5,476,658, forward strand.
GACAAACTGTATATTCACTGTTTCAAATGTCTGACTTTTTAACATAGACTTTTTAGTTCTTGGCCAGCATTATGACATGTTAATGCATATGAAAAACACAACAACAAAAAAACAAACCAATTTATGATATAATAATCACACTTTTCAAAACATACACTGTGTATATGTAAACAACTTGCCATATGGAAATGACTTTTCAATCTGTTAGAATTAATTCAGCTTATTTTAACCATCTTGTTTAATAGTGGAATTTGTAATGTTTAAAAAACTTCATTAGCCCTGATGCTTTGCACAAAATCTCACCAGAAAAATCGCAGCAAGCAAAGTGTGGCAAATTTATATTTAACTCTGCCCACCTCCACGATGCTCTAATAACAACTAAATGGGGTTTTCTAGTGCACTTTTTAGGGCAAACTGATTCATAGAATGAATCTCGAAAGCACTAGGAAGTCATCATGGATGAACAAATTCACTCGAATGAATCAGCTTTTCTAACACCTACATATGAGAACCATTCATATGATTGATTGAAGTACTGTTGAGTAGTTTAAGATGAACAGATTCTCTAAAATCATTTGCAATTTTCAGAATATATATATATATATATATATATATATATATATATATATATATATATGGCAAGGTCATTTTTAAACAAACTGATTCACAATATTAGAATCAATACAACAGATTTGTTATGCTAAAATCCACAGCAATGTTCAGATGAATAAAAGCGTATTTCCCACATTTGTTAAAAAAATCTTCATGAAATGTTCAAATGCACATGAAAATGCCAAAATGCATTGTGATGCCGAAAGACAGGCGGCGATAAAAGCTGAATAAAGCAGCGTTGGGCAATCAGAAAGAGAAAACAGCTGGCACGCTGATTCACGCTGAAGGCAAAACCTTTTTTTAGGGGTCACACGACCACACCGTCTCAAAATCGTCACCCTGGCCAGACTTTTCAGAACGTTTTGGTTTTAGTCACCAGATACTGCACTGTAAAAAAATGCTGGGTTACACACAGTTCCTTCATGTTGTCCCAACACAAATCGATTAAGTTAACTTAATCGTTTTATGTTCAATCCACTTAAATTTGTAAAAAAAAATAATAATTAAGTTGTCACAAAAAAACTCAATTAAACAAGCAAAAATCATTTTTTAATTAGTGCGTTTTTGTGAGGACGAATGGCCAAACCATGTCGAAAAAGCATGCATGTTCATTTCTCTGAATCACACTAATGCACATTTAATTTAATATGAGATTAAATATGGGATGGTTACTATAAAACATTTTATAATCATAAATAGCATGAGAATTTACAATTAACCACAACTGACTAAATACATATAAAATGTCCGTATAAATGCTAAAAAGGAATTTGTACTTACCTTTACACAAGTATATGGTAGGCTTTTGTAGTCCAAATAGATTAAACATGAAATGCTCCATTTTGTTGTCCACATCAAATTAAAGTGACAAAAATGCATTATATATAGAAAACATATTAAATATGTACAATAAATGTTTCAAATAAGGCTTGTGAAAGTTAAAGAGCAAAATATGGGTTAAATAATGCTCCGTCATCATTCAGCATAACAGATATATTTATGTAGAAATTAAACAAAATACTTAAGTCAGAATTGTACTTAAAATATAAAAAAGAAGAGTTGATGATACTAAATGTATTATATTTTATATGATTAAAAACGTTTTTCTGGCAAATGTGTAAAAAGTATAGAGATTAAAATACTGTTTAAAGAAAAGCAATATAAAGATTTAAAATGGCAAGCATTTGTCATCAAATGATTCTTGTTCTAAACATGACAGGATTTTTCGGTTCACTGTTACAGTGAAAGACATTTTAGTCTTACATATCTCATGATACAATTGTATGATATTTTTTTTGTTCAGAAAAAAATCTAACAGGAAACATTCTAATGTACAGTAAAAACTACACTTAAAGTTCTATTACACTTTTTTTTGTATACACACATATTATATAAATGTAGATGCACAACTATAAGAACTGAACACAAAGACGTCATAGTTAAATTTAAAATTTTATTGTAAAATTGAAAAAAAGAGAGAGAAAGAGAGAAGCCCATTAAGCGTTTCTTTTCGATGCATACATTTTTCTAAACATAACCAATAAATAGGCGATTCATAAACAGATTGTTGTCAGGAATCAATAAATAATTCAATAAATAAATAAATAAATATTAATTAAATAAATAAACATGTTCGCAAATCAATTGGCAAATCATTAGATGAGTAGGCATAACAGTAAACCAATGTAAGCAGCAAGTATTTGAGAAATGTCAACAGGATGTTTGGTTTCTCAGGCAATTTGTCTTCTCTGTCTCAAAAAAAAAAAAAAAAAACAGAATGAAAGAAATAAAAAAATAAACCAACATTGTCCATTTCAGTTGTTCATGCGGCACCGAGCTCATAGCGGAGATAAATGGTGCACCTCTTGTCCCCTTTTTCTTGGAAAATATCAAAAGGAAAACAACAAACATTACCAAGAAAAGCAAAAACAACTGTAAACAGCATTGTCTCATCCAGGCTTTAAGAACAGCGCAGGGAGTGCCTGGCTCTCCCACTGCACATTTCACACAGCAGAATCAATACTCTTGATATATATTTCCTTACGCTTTGTGCTGAGAAAACCAGAACTTTAACATGATCTTTATAAAGCAAAAAACCCGCCCCACCCCGAAAACCCACCCACTTGACCACCCACCGACTACCCCCATAGAATCTGAGAAATGTGCTGCTCTTCCCTAATATACAGATTTCATATCTATAATAAGCTACTTTCCTTAGCATACAAACCATAGTTAAAGAATCATATTGTTAATATGAGTAGTACCTTTATAACACTTTAACCCCCCGAAGCTTTCCCACCCTTTTCCCCCCTTTGAGCATGCTCATAGTTCAAAGTTCAGCATGAAGATCTCTGAGGAACCAAACGTGAACGTGGACTGAATGAGAAGAACGCAAATATGAAATGCTGGTGGTCTGGTTTCTTCAGAAATACCTGTAGTGCAAAACGTATCCTCCTTCATTCCTTGAGCGCGCACACAAAAAAAGAAGAAGAAAAAAAAAAAGATGCAATTTGTATTAACGCCGTCGGTTCACCTTTCATTTTCTATGCCTTTCCAATCTCATTTTTTCTCTTTCAAGCTGTAATGATATCATCCTTCAAACTTATTAAACTTCAGGCACTAGTTGCCATTTTTAATTTGTATTACACTTGCTTTTACATGGAGGCCAAATTTAATTTGATTTTAATAATTCACATCTGGCATGGAGAGATTCTGTGAGGAAGGCCCCTGCAACATGAGGTTATTAGAGCGCCGATGCCCGAGGGCTGCATGTCTGTATATCACCACATTCAGATATGCCACCACAGGACAGGAGAGGCGAGATGAAATGGAGGGAGTTCAGCAGAAAAAGGCCATTATAACCTGTGAATCGAATGCGATCCATTTCGGTGCGACCTGAGGCAAAAAAAAAACGGCTATGATATATACAGGCGACGTCGGAACTTGATTTCTGACGCCAGGCCAGATTAAGCATTTAACATATCGATATATTTTTAGGCAAGACAAACAGGTCAAATATATCCACAGTGGAAATCAAATGAGGTCAAAATATGTGCTTTTCTGTCCTACCTAGATTCTAGAGCTCCGTTTAATTCGCAGCTAGTTGTGTTTATTTGTAAATTCGGAACTTGTTGCGCTTCTGTTTGCTATATTATCTTTCGTTTTGGTCTATCTATGAAGGCAGTGCAGAGTCGACGAGAGTACGGTGAGAGTACAGTAACGGCAGCATGGATGGAATGTCAAAATCTACTGAAAAGGCAAACGAGAACTTTAAATGCTTAGGAAAATAGATTTTTTTCAATAATACTGTCCTTTTAGTTGTTAAAGACCCCTCGAAATTGTTTTATGTGTGCAGCATTGAGTCATTTCCATTTGAAGTTGGGGGTGGCAATGTTTTGTTTAATAGCCAATAGTCTTAACAGCCACATTTTTATAAACATTTTTCTAATTTTCTACTTCAAATTTGGGCGGATTAAATTAATGTGATAAAAACAAAATACACATCGTGAAAATACAGCATTCAAGCATTCAACAATGCAAGTTGTTGTATTTTCAGTAAAAATATTTGCTCTGTACTTGGACAAGAGCTCGTAGTGGTCATCTGTATATTTGCCTCATTTTCCAATAGCATCTTAAATTAGCAATAGCTAAAATAGCTAACAAACAATCATCAGGTATATCAGCTAGCATTAGCCTTAGAGCTAATACACAAAGTATGAGCCATATTACAATTTAGAAAAAGCTCTTTTTTTTAAAAGGAATTCACTGTACAACAAAAAATATTTTGGTCTATTTTTTAACATTTAAAATTGTGTGCTAGTTTTGTCAGCTAGCATTATCCTCAGATCTGACATGCAAACTAAGCATCACAACAGTTTTTAAAGAGACAATATCTAGTTTTCAAGACAAAAAATCCACTTTGTCCGTTTCTAAAAAGAATGCGTATGTCCAGGCCGATCTCAAGAGGAAACGTAACTGTTTTACATTTTACATATTGTCAGTAAAGTGGCTAATTTTTACAATTCAAACAATTTCAAACCTTACTCCCAACCCTACCTCTCATTGGGGGATAAGGAAATCATACTAAAATGTACGAATGAGATCAATACATATTAGCCACTAAAACAAAAAGTTACAGTTTGCCTTGATTATGTTAGTATACTAAATTTGCATTTGTTTTGTAAGCTAACATTAGCCTCAAAGCTAACACATAAACTTAAGTGTCACACAACCACAGTTTTGAAAAAGCCAATAGCCCAATTTCAAGAGGAACTGATCGGACAAAAAAATTATTGTCAGTATTGTTCATTTTGTCAACTATTATTAGCCTCATTGCAAACACAAATGTAACGCTGCAAAATGCCAAATTCGATTTCACAGGGTCTTTAAGATTCTTGTCAAGTGCTTCAGAGTTGTGTATATTTGCGACTTGTCTGAAAGCAACGTAACAGCTGCGGTTAAGTACACCATAATGTCAGACTGGGTGGCTTTTTTATTGATGGATCAGTTTGCTCCCACTGTAACCCCCCATGGCTGCTATTTGCAAGCTGTTGGTGAGCTCTTTACAGGCTGCTCATTAGACCTTTGCAGACAGTTAGCGTCAAGCTAATCCATACCAGCCTGAGAAGCGTATTCTTAGAAATATGGGTTATTTGTGGATTGGGTGAGTCATCCCGTCTATATCTTAAACTCATTTATGAGCAAAAGGAACTCTGAAAACATCAGCGTTGATTGATTGTGCAAGTTTTCTGAAGCTAAATTCACTTATTATTTTGATGCTCCAAGATGGTCCCTGTAAAATTCTGATGTGCTTGTAAGCATTAAGAACAAGTCCTTTCAGGAGGTTTGTTGTAAGCCTCTGCTTGGACGTTTTGTGGGTTGTGTTTAGGTTTAAGGCTTGGTTTATATACCAATGTGCTTTATCAGTTGATATTCAGCATTTGGCACTGACTGTTTGACGAGAAAGATGCACAAAATGGATGATATGAAAGATCTGCTGGTCCCTCGTAAAGGTAAATTTGGGCGATACTTCACAAAACATGATCATAGATCAACGCAAAAAAAACAAACATTTTCCATCATCGCCAAACTGTATAGTACAGCTGTTAATATTGCGGATAGTTGAAGCCACAGGTACTTATTCTGCTCGATAAGTAAAGCTTTCATCGGATAAATATGTTTAAGTGTTTAACTGAACAACTTCGTTTCGCACATGCATATATAGTTATACTCAGCATTTGTTCTCTGGAATGTGGGACAGTTTAGCAAAAAATAAATAAATAAATGACAATGGTTAATGGTCCGTTCCCTCACTTGTTTTTTTTTTTTTTTTTCTTCATGAATGAAAATGTCTGAACATGCTCCTAACAATCTCCAATCCACATATTCTACTCCACTAAAATAGTATAGCTTTTAAAATACTTTTTTTTCTTTTTTTTTTCTATTTTTAAATATTCTGAAACCCAGTAGCTAAAAATGTAAAAGGAAAAGAAATCAAAGTCCCTTTCCTCTTCCGACCTGAAGCAAAAATGTATGCTTTTTTTTTTTTTTTCTCTTTAAACGTATGTCGTTAGTAGTAGTTTATAGTATTAGTATTGTTATTAATACCATATATTTCTGTTGAGGAATAAAAATGTTTGGTCCTTTGGTCCCTTTGGGGTGAAAGATTTATCAGTTTCACTGAGGGCATGGAAACCTCTGTGACCACAGAATGTCCTGCGTTTGCTGAAAGAAGGTGACAGAAGAAAAGAGGGAAAGAGAAAGAAAGTCCACTAGCGGGACAAGAAGAGCTTCTTTTTTTTCCACTGCATTTTTCCTTGGTCTTCAAGTTTAACCCTCATTTGTCCAGTGTAATAAAAGCCATAAGCGCCTCTTTCTTTAAATAGCATATGTGTGTATAATATGTATATAGAAATCGAAGTTGTTCTCGCTCGTGTTTTTTGTTTTTTTTTAACTTTTTTTCTTTTAGTTTGTTGCTTGACTGACGGTTCGAAGCTCAGCGAGAGACAGGACGTGTCGAGTTCTCTGTCTTTAGAGAGATCTTCCTCTTGTCTTTCGTGCCGTGCTGTGCCGAGTGTGGTTTTGTCCACTGGTGTCGGTTCACCCGCAACCCTCCTCTGTACTGAACGTCTTCGGAAAATAAATACTGATATGTCTTCAAAAAAATCCATTCTTGCTTGTTTTGAAAGAAAAAGTTAAATTCCTTTTGAATTCAAATCCTGTGAATCTCTTCAAATCCTGTGAAACAAAACTCCATTAGAGATAAAGTCAATCAAACAAATATACTCAACTACTAAAACAAAACAATACAAGAATTATCAATAACAATGAATAATAAAATAATGTATAATAATATAAAAGGTACTTTAAGGAATGTAAAAGAAGTATATATTAAACTATATATTAAAGTAATACTAATTTATTTAATTTATATTTTAACAAATATGTAAAGATGTAAAGATATATGTAAAGATAAACAATTATTGATATTAACACAGAAAAATACTAATAATGATCATTGCATTTTGCTTTAAAAATATCACACACACACACACACACACACACACACACAGATATAAATAGCTACA
>CAIGQW010031024.1:5484256-5526022 GCA_903798125.1 Danio choprae
GATTTTTAAAAGGCAGCTCCTCTCTGGTTTGTGGCTTGACATAGAATACAGTTTACATGGGGGAAAAGGACAGAGACTGATTACCGGACGATCTGGGATGGACTAAATACGGAAGTGTTATTTAATTCATGTAGTTATTTAAGATTTAGCATGTTGTAATCAGAGCTTTTTTAATCCTATTTGTACACCTTTTTTTTCAGAAAAAGAACAAATATAACAATTAAATTAACGTCAGCAAGTAAAACACGATGAATGATGCCAAATGAGTTTTTCTTTAGATGTATTCATTTTGCATTTATAAAAATAGAATTTATGCTTGTTTAATACTTTTATTTTTTATTGTTATTTCTCTTCTGATTACTGCTAAATGTAAAAGATTTGAGGACATGAAATATGTTTAGAATTTTAGTAAACATTACATTAGCTCCGAATGGATTATACACCACATTAATGCACATTTTGCAAATGTACCCACAACAGATAAATTTAACAGTTCTTCTTCTTCATTTTCCATGTTTCCATCCTGTTTTTAGGGTCTTATTTGCTTGGTTTTAATTGTTAATCATTGAATGACTGTGCTCACCTGTGTCTTGTTTGGTTCCTCATTTAGCATTTGTATTTAAGGATGTGTTTACAAAACAGCAATGTACTAAAAACTAATGCGAGAACTAAACTCATGGACAACAATAGACTGCCAAGACACATGCACATGATGTAACCATTTTCACTAAATCACATTTACAGGAACAGTATCGATTTCAAAAGTTTGTGTTTCAGTCTCTTAAAATGACAATTAAGAGCTTTTGGTTTATAAAGTTACATTTGATATCCTCTGATCCTGATGCAACATATTTTTCAGAAATAGGTTAAATACTTACACACACTTACATACAATTTTATGTTTACATTTCAATAAAATGATGCATGCACACACACACACACACACACACACACACACACACACACACACAAAATGCAGGATTATAGGCAGAAAGAAATGGATCATGATTTACCAAAACACTTGCTCTGGTTGGTGGCTCTGTCCATGAAGACCTTTGAGGAGATGACTGTACCAAATGGAAGGAACATCTGCATAAGCTCATTGTCACCAAACTCTTGTGGTAGATGATAGATGAAGAGGTTACACCCCTCTGGTCCTGCAAAACAAAGACATTTTTACTCACTCAGGAGTCTTCATTTAAAACAAGTCACAAAGACAACAGATACAAGAAACCTTTATTAACCTGCCTGATCTTACCAGGAAACGTAACTATTTTCCGTTTTATCAATACAATTCGTACGCTAATTCGTACAAAGGAGTACGAAAGTTCAGTCATACGAAAATGTAAGATTTTAAAAAGGAGGCGTGGCACCCAACCCCACCCCTAAACCCAACCGTCATTGGGGGATAAGCAAATCATGCTAAATTGTATGACTGAGATCATACAAATTCATACGAATTAGCCACTAAATCAAAAATCTATGAATTGCCGTGAGATAGCGTTGTATTAACCTATATGTCAATAACATTCATGTTCATGCTCTTTTTTTAGAACATCATCCTTAAAATACTGTCAAGTTTTTATCCTAATGCTAAAATCACACAGACATTTTCCAATACGAAGCCCTACATTTATAATACAAATGTTATCAATTAAAACATTAATATAAGATGCAGATTCTGATTATTTTAGCTATATGAACTATTCTGTTATAATAATACAAACACTATTAACCTTTTGCAAAAAAGAAAAAAGAAATGAATGTAAAGTCTCTCACCCTCACCTTCTCTCTGCTGCTGCTGCTGAATGACTTGTGGTGGCTGTGGCAAGCTTTGGCCAATAGGGGTCAGTGTGGTAGCTGGGTAGATGGCTGAATGCACAAAGAAAGGAAAATGTGTGTGAATACATGGGCTGGATTTATGCGATACAGCACAGAACAAGGCTACAAGAAAGAGAAGAGAGAGAGAGAAAGAGAAGAGAGAGAGAGAGAGAGAAATGGACGGATGGTTGGTCAAACACAACTACCCATTTTAAGTAACCAGCACAATAAATAAGTAAATAAATGAATAAATAAATTCACATACTGTATAAATACAAGGGATGTTCTCTGATATCTGATAGATCTGCATTTTAGGGGGACAAATTCAAAGAGAATCAAACACCATTTTCAACAAAACAAACCTGTGTTCTCATAAAATGTACAAAAAGTCAGGGTAGCCCTAAAGGTTTGCTATGCATTTGCAGATGTGCTTATTTGTTGCTATGTGGTTCTTACCTTTATACACTGCGGTTTGTAACGGTCAAAGCAAACAATCCAGGATGCATTTATTAGCTACTTTTGAGATGGTTGTATGGAAGCAAGCAATATTTATTATTAATATTAGACGAATTTTAGGGGGCAGCACGATGGCGCAGTGGGTAGCACAATCGCCTCACAGCAAGAAGGTTGCTGGTTTGAGCCCCCGCTGCGTCAGTTGGCATTTCTGTGTGGAGCTTGCATGTTCTCCCTGTGTTGGCGTGGGTTTCCTCCGGGTGCTCCAGTTTCCCCCACAAGTCCAAAAACATGCGCTATAGGTGAATTGGGTAAGCTAAATTGTCCGTAGTGTATGTGTGTGAATGAGTGTGTATAGTTGTTTCCCAGTGATGGGTTGCAGCTGAAAGGGCATCTGCTACGTAAAACATATGCTAGATAAGTTGGCGGTTCATTCCGCTGTGGCGACCACAGATTAATAAAGGGACTAAGCCGAAAAGAAAATGAATGAAATAAACGAATTTTACTGTTTTAGAAATATGATGTCTGTTGGGGACCAGTTTTTGGCCCATGAAGACCAGTCAGGTTCCTCATAGACCTAGAGTACCCTGTGATGGTGGGCTATTTCAACATGCATGATTCTCAACCCTTACAAGGGTAGGCTACATCTGCCAGTTTCAGATCACCGACTGAATATTTTCCTGCTCATGCAAACATGCATTGACTATGGTATGAACCATTATTGGGGTGTCAAATTTATATTTTTATCAACTTTATTATTATTAATATTATTTTTATTATAAAGTTATAATTACACACATCTTGTTTTGACTTCCTTCAGGGTATCAACCAACCCACAACACAGAGGCAATGTGTTCTAGTGATGGAATGGTGTTCTTTAGTAGTGGCTGCAGTCCACACGGTAACAGAATCAGGTGACTGAACCTGAAACTTCCTTAAAACTCCATCCAGGATGACGATTTTACGCACCTTAGGGTGTGTGGTCGTGTGACTACTAAAACTGGAGTTCTTGCCTCATGATGTCAGCATTCATGCTGTTTTCTCCTTTCTAGCCAACACAGCTGGGTTAACACCAAATGCGGTGGATGCGATTAAGGCAAATTACACACATTCACCCCACGGTCGTCCAGTTAATCACATTTGCATCGAAGTTTATGTAATATACAAATACTTATTTCCACGTTTGGTGTAAACCTAGCATAAAAGGCTTTTATCGTCACCTGTTGGTTCGTCGTGCCCTCACATGCATCACAGGGCATTTTTGCTCATGTACGTGTAGACATGGCCTAGCAATCGCAGGTTTGGTGTCTCGTGTTGCAAATCCAGTGATGCTGGTAGTCACTATTCTCTCAGAACGATTATACCTCATGTTTAGATTACAGTATGGCTTGCTTGGAACCTCACATGAGGTGGTACTAAAAAGCACCAGATATTAAGTATGTAACGCAGCAGAAAAGCCTCTAAAAGTAAGCTGTATCATCCAACTCAGTGGAACATTAATAATTGAGGTAGCTCACCTGTATATTGCTGCACCCCAGTGAAGGCCTGCTGTAGGGTGTCTGCAGCCGTGGGGCTTTGGGTGGAGTACGGGGGCAGACCATTGGCGTACACGGCCTCCACTGCAGGGTGTCCGTTGGGCTGGTGAGGGATGCTGGTAAAGCCGTTGACAATAGGAGTGACGATGCTGGGGACAGCTGATGTGGTGATGTTGGCAGGCGGTGAGCTGAGGCCTGCTGAGCCAGAGAAACAAACACAATGTAGGTCAGACGCTGATACGGTTTACAAACAATGAATCATGTTAAGTTCATATTAAGGCATACAATATGTATATACACAGTTTAAGACATTGTGGATGTTGGATGAGTTGAACATTGACAGTGTTCTCTCCTAGCTTGCTAGCTTTGATGCTAGTGGTGCTGTGGTGTTAAACACTGACAAGATTCCAATTCCAAAACATGCCTATTCACACAAACACAAGATGTACTGCACATTTCGTTCAGTCACTGTTGACATTTGGTTACATTTTTCACACAAATAATTCCATACTAGTTGAGTTTGATGCTAAGTTAATCATGACAGGCTACGGTTTACTGCTAACTAAGATGAACAAATTATAAATGTTTTATTTAGGCTTGGAAAACGTCGTTACACTTCCATATTGTTATGTATAATTCTTTATACTACAATACTGTTTAATAAAATTAAGCTAACAATGACAATTTGAAAATGTAGCTTAATTTTAAGTCAGTAATTGATGTTAGCATATAAGTTAACTATGGCAATATGATATTAATTTACATGTTTATATAGTTTTTAGCACCAAGTTTTTTTTAGGTACTGAATTAGCAGAGATATTTTTTATTGATGATACCATATTGCTATGTTAAAAATGGAGCATATATACACACAAACTTATTACTTAATAATTGAATAATTCATTATTAAAATAATAAAATGCATATAAGCACTTTAATTATCATGTGAAAATGACATGGAAGTGTAATGCATAAAACTTTATACATACTGTAGATGATTTACATACACAGTGTCAATCATTCTGTTGTCTGTTAATGACCCAATCATAGTTGCAAACAAATGTTTCAGCACATACAGAATAAACATTTTGCAACAGTCTGCGACAGATTGGTTTAATAGACACCTTGCTAGCATGTGTTTGATCCCAAGCATTGAGTGGTTCTGAACACCGACTGTGCATCAGTACAAACGACAAAACGCTTCCCATAGGATGCCATTTCAATCTGTACTCGTGAACAATGCTGGACATGGAGATAGACAGTCGCCATGGAAACCCCCAGCATGCTTCAATTACAGTGTGGCCAAAGACCCTATAGAAAAGTCTTTATAGAAATATAAGCAAGCGGATGGCTTGCTTACAGCATGACGGTGTGTGATGGTTGAAATGAACATTTTATTGATTTAGTGGAAACAATAATGGTCTTTTATGTCAAATGTTTTGACTTTCTATGGGTGGCATGTAAAACCAGTAAATCCTAATTGCAACATGTGTTAAAGCATATTAGAAATCATTCAAATGTACTGGTTTTGAGGATTAAAATGTGATGGTTTCAATGGTTTTTACGGGATTTTACAGTGATAATAACCATAAAAACTTCGGTGATGGTTTCTATTGATTAGTTGTTGTTTTGTTCCCCGAATAGAAACTAAAGGTTCCCAAAACCCTATTCAGGCTTCCCACTGCATTGACCTGTGGGAATTCCAGTGAGGTCTTTACTCTCATTTGTGCCATTTCCTGTTCCTAAGCTTTTTTGCGATTGTTTGCTTCCCACACGGCACATTGATAAATTAGATGACGCCTCTGCTCCATTCTTCCCGGAGCCCAGGAGACCGGGTTTGTTCTGGGATGTCCGACATGCAGCTTCAGCTGGGCCTACCACACGTGCGGGGCCGAGCGGCAGCTTCGTGCTGCTATAATATTGCGAATCTATCATTGTGATGTGACAGTTTGGAAAAAGCTGAGCGCTGACAGGACGATCCAGCCCGCAGGAAGTTTTAGGAAACAGACTGAGCTCGTGGAAGCTCAGATCATGTTCTGGTTGAGGCTTCAGTAGGCATCAAAAAAAGCTAGTAAGACGAGACAGATGATATGACTCAGGGTACACAATGGAGTTAGCACAGGAAAAAAGTTGGTAGTTGAGCACAGATCAATGCATGGCTTTTTCTGTTGTTGTCTGTGAGATGGAACTCTCTGAACGTTTGAGTGATTTACACAGTTTTGGGCATGATATGACAATCGAAAAACACAGCTATCGAACATAAAACTTTTTTTTAAAGTGTGTCTTGCATTCTGTGTGAATTGCCTGTAATGTTTGGACCTAAAACTCCCCCCAAAAGAAAAAAATTATAGAATTATAAGTCGTTGTTGACATTCCATTATACTACTACTAAAATATTTTTATTTAACAGTTTTTAAATCAGGGCGGCACAGTGGCTCAGTGGTTAGCACTGTCACATCACAGCAAGAAGGTAATTGGTTTGAATCCCGGCAGGGCCAGTTGGCATTTCTGTGTATGCTGGAATAGTTGGCGGTTCATTCCGCTGTGGCGACCCCTGATACAAAAAGGGACTAAGCCGAAGGAAAATGTATGAATGAATGGGTTTTTAAAACAAAAAAGATTAGCATACTGCTAAGCTACCTTTCACATACAGTTCAAGTAGATGCAGCCATTGGAACCTTATTCAGTAATTTTAGGTGGAAAAATTGCTTGTTATGCCACTTGATGTTAAAAATTGGTATTTTATAATTATGTTATCTTTTATTTTTATGTATAGTCATAAACACACATTTGTAGAGTAAGTAGTTTTACCATTTTCTGACATTTGTTACTCCTAGTTATTTCTCTTATAGGCAACTGAATAGAAAGTTCTAAAACAATCGCAGAATCAAGCTTAATTCCACATTGCAGAATAAGGTCAATAAGTAGAGATTAATGATAGCATGTTGCTAAGCGAACAATGACATCTTTGAACTTTGGATTTAGCTGTTACATTTTTGATACTAAGGCAGTAGTGATTAATGTTAGCATGGGCTATTACTAAGCTAACATTGCGATTTGTAGTCAATTTAGCTTTTGTTACTACCTGGTATTGAATGAAATATATTTGTAAATTCTACAATGAAATGTGTTTATAAGTACTTTTGACTTATTATCATGTGTAAATGACATAGAAGTTTCATTAATGCATCAAACTTCATTTATAGATGCATTTGCACACTGCCATACATACATTGCTGTTAATCGCAATAATAACAATGTAAATTTGATATATATTACTACTTTTACTGTATTTTGGTACTAAAACAGTAGATTTTAGCATACTGCTAAGCTAGTAATACTACTTTGAAGTAAAATGAATTGCTTTGCTACATTTTGGTATAAGTAGAGATTATTGACAGCAGGCTGCAATTGGAAAAACAATTCGAAAATTATTTAGCCATATTAATGTTAAATTTGGAACTAAATCAGTAAAGATTAAAGTTAGCATGCAGCTAAGCTAACAATGGCAATTTGATGTAGATATCCCTTGTATTGCTGTTACTTGTTTTGGTACTAAATCAGTAAAGAATAATGTTAGCATGTTGCTAAGTTAACAACGACAATTTGAAGTAGATTTAGCTCTTGTTACTTTCTGGACTGAATAAAATGATATATTCTACCTTGAAATATGTTTCTAAATTGTATAAATTATAAATATAATGTTTCATTCTGAAATATTCTGAAATTGCATTTTGAAACAAAGACAAAATGTTTCTGAAAGCTGTATTGGGAAATATTTTATTTATTATTATTATTTATTTATTTCAAGAGATCAATAGACAATTGTTAGATCAATTGCAGATCCAAGTGCACACTGTATCAACGTTCGCTTTGTGGTTCTGTATGGTCCATATCACAGCAGTTTGCTCCAGATGGAGCACATTTTGGCATCCAATTCCAAAAGTCCAAAATGAATCCATCTGTTATTAAATAAATCTTTTATCTGTCAGCCCCGTTAGTATGTTGAGCACTACGAGATGTCACGTATTCGGCAAATACTGTTATTTCATGTTAGGGAAGTGTAATTGGATTTACATTACTGCAATCTGCCCTCGTGCATCATGCTGATTTGCACCCGATGGTGACTACAATGAGGAACAGCTTACCATATGCACCAAAAGGATTTATTATGCAAATTATACACTGAAATCAACAAGGAGTGCTGGAACCGTATCGGTTAACACTGCAGCCAAACCAATCACAATAACTAACTCCCATTACATCCATATTTTTAATATTCAGGATGGCTTATGTTTATTTACACCTGTGTTTTTGAAAGAGCTTTGTTCTGGTAGATGGCAATGCAACAAGATTTAATGCTTGTCCACGTATGTACAGCACATAAGTATGTTTATGGCACTTTTATGAAATTTTGTTCTACTACATTATCCATCTGTGGTTGTACAATATACAGTGCATCCGGAAAGTATTCATAGCGCTTCACTTTTTCCACATTTTTTTATGTTACAGCCTTATTCCAAAATGGATTCAATTCATTTATTTCCTCAACATTCTGCACACAATACCCCATAATGACAATGTGAATTTTTTTTTTTTGAAATTGTTGCAAATTTATTAAAAATAAAAAACCTGAAAGATGTACATAAGTATTCACAACCTTTACCGTGAAGCTCTAAATTGAGCTCAGGTACATTCTGTTCCCACTGATCATTCTTGAGATGTTTCAGCAGCTTAATTGGAGTTCACTTGTGGTAAATTCAGTTAATTGGACATGATTTGAACAGGCATACACCTGTCTATATAAGGTCCCAGGGTTGACAGTGCATGTCTAAGCACAAATCAAGCATGAAGACAAAAGAATTGTCTGTAGATCTCTGAGACAGGATTGTCTCGAGGCACAAGGCTGGGGAAGGTTACAGAAAAATTTCTGGTGCTCTGAAGGTTCCAATGAGCACAGTGGCCTCCATCATCCATAAGTGGAAGATGTTTGGAACCACCAGGACTCTTCCTAGAGCTGGCCGGCCATCTAAGCTGAGTGATCGGGGGAGAAGGGCCTTAGTCAGGGAGGTGATCAATAACCTGATGGTCACTCTGTCTGAGCTCCAGCGTTCTTCTGTGGAGAGAGGAGAACCTTAAAGAAGGACAACCATCTGTGGAGCAATCCACCAATCAGGCCAGTATGGTAGAGTGGCCAGACGGAAGCCACTTCTTAGTGAAGAGCACATAGCAGCCCACCTGGAATTTGTCAAAAGGCATCTGAAGCAAAATTCTGTGGTCTGATGAGACTAAAATTGAACTCTTTGGCGTGAATGCCAGGCGTTACGTTTGGAGAAAACCAGGCACCGCTCATCACCAGGCTAATACCATCCCTACAGTGAAGCATGATGGTGGCAGCATCATGCTGTGGGAATGTTTTTCAGCAGCAGGAAGCAGGAACTGGAAGACTAGTCAAGATAGAGGGAAAGATGAATACAGCAATGTACAGAGACATCCTGAATGAAAACCTGCTTCAGAGTGCTTTTGACCTCAGACTGGGTGGACGGTTCATCTTCCAGTAGGACAATGACCCAAAGCACACCACCAAAATATCAATTGAGTGGCTTCACAATAATTGGTGAATGTCCTTGAGTGGCCCAGCCAGAGTCCAGACCTAAATCCTATTGAACATCTCTGGAGAGATCTGAAAATGACTGCAAAGAGAAATGGGCAAAAATTCCCAAAGACAGGTGTGCCAAGCTTGTGGCATCATATTAAAAAAAGACTTGAGGCTGTAATTGCTGCCAAAGATGCATCAATAAAGTATTGAGCAAAGGCTTTGAATACTTATGTACATGAGATTTTTCAGGTTTTTTATTTTTAATAAATTTGCAACAATTTCAAAAAATCTTTTTTCACATTGTCATTATGGGGTATTGTGTGTAGAATTTTGAGGAAATAAATTAATTGAATCCATTTTGGAATAAGGCTGTAACAAAAAACAAAAATGTGGAAAAAGTGAAGCGTTATGAATACTTTCCGGATGCACTGTAGTTTATGCTTAATGGAACGCAATCGTGCTTAATACACCATCATGTCATTTCAAACCTGT
This sequence comes from Danio choprae, assembly GCA_903798125.1. Lineage (NCBI taxonomy): Eukaryota > Metazoa > Chordata > Actinopteri > Cypriniformes > Danionidae > Danio > Danio choprae. The sequence goes on from CAIGQW010031024.1 coordinate 5,494,157, forward strand.
ATGAAACTCATTATTAAGGTCATTTTTGGAGCTTTTAGCACATCAGTTATGTATAAAAGAGCAGCATAGACATTCTGCTAAATGTCTGATTTTATGTTTCATAGGAATATATATAGGAAAAAAAGACACAAAATTAAGACACTTTTGCTTTGATAACATTAAGTTATCATATGCTTTGTCTGAATATATATAAAAAAATATCTGTTTACTATTCTTACATGCATTATATACACTTTTTATACAAGCAATGTATGGTTTAAATAAACCTATGATTATCCTATTATGTCTGATATTATGTCTTTATAATACCTGTATATTTTATATGAATGCGCAGAAAGCTTATATTGTTATTTTTATATTTGCAATTTATGGTTAATCAAATGTTTATCAGATTATGCCTGATTAAATATGGCTATATCAATTATATAAAAATAAAGGTCCCAGTTTATATTAAGTGGCCTACTGGTACACTACTATGTACTTAGATCAAAATATAAATACAATGTACTAAATGTGTTCATAATGTATTGCAGAACACTTCTGCTGCTATTGAGGTAGTATACGGGTATTGTTATGGAAAGGTTTGGTGGTATGGGCAGGTTTAAGAGTGGGTTAAGGTGTAAGGGATGGTCAACAGTGCAATTATAAATGTAATTACAGAAATTAATTACAAATGTAATAACACATAGGTATTTAGCCAAGCATAAGTATAATGTAAAAACATCTATTTACACAATAAGTACACTGTAATCATTAGTTTATTATTAGAATTATTTGTTTCAGTCTACATACATATTAGTTAAGGCCACTTAACATAAAGTGGGACCGAAATCTACATTTACCGGAATGTTCAGGCTGTCCTTTTAACATATTTATAAACCTCAAAAATTATGGTGAGCATTTTCAGTGTAGTGCGTTACTTTAACAAAGCTAGTAAATATTCTTTGTTTGCAATAAACATGGGTCACTCTCTGAAATGTGTCACAGTAACAACTTCGGCAGGAAAATATTTACAATCACATAAAACACAACCGCTGCCTATAGACACCACTGCATCCATTTTAGGATGATTTTCAGTGTTTATCAAAATCACTATAAATAGGAGACCAGCTATCATAACCCAGCCCCTTCAGTTAATAACAGATAAACGATTCGAAATGATCTATTACCGCCATTTTCGGCGAGCTATCTCCACTCCGGTGCAGCTCCGGGTCTCTAAACATGCATTTTAGATCCTTCACCGAGCAACACAAGCATAAACATCCTGACTTTTACAACCGGTGGCTTCCTAAAAAGAGAAAAACAGCATCTCTGAGGGCCACCAGCCCGCGCAGCTGCTCCTCTCCAAACGCTTTCGGCCCTTTCCAGCGAGCACAATCTCTATTTGGAGCCCCCGCGAGACCGCGAAACAAAGTCAATGGGTTTTATGACCCCGAAGGCACACAAGGTGAACTCAAGCGTCGCCATCATGTTCGCGAATACTACACCTGACACCTCATTAACTTTAAACACAACAGAAACATCCGACATATGTTTAACCAAAGAGCAGCCTCTCATCAGTCTGTGACACGTCTCCATTTAAACCAAGAAAAAAAGAAAAAAACCATCAAGCGGCGAACTTCAGGGCCGAGACGAATAACGCGACCAGTTTCGAGCCATTTAATCGCGCCACTGACGATTAGACTGTCATGCTGTTTTTAAAGCTGAAGAGCTCACACCTGCTGAACATTACTCTTATATGTGTATACAAAAAAAAAAGGAAAGAGAAACGTTGAGATAAACATCACCATGCATCCTCTAATAGAGGGCGCCATCTGGCTGAACGTGTTCGCACCATCGCGCTTAAGTGCTTTACATCTGGTAATAGAGCGGTCGCGCTATTGTTTTCAGCGAGTGCTCTTAACCTCTCGGTCGCTCGTCTAAACGGGATGTCAACACGCTTCCTCTGGAGGACGACTAGCGGGTTTATAGGTTAGCGCAGATACTGAAGATGCACATATGTTTGGTGGAAATGTTGCACTAATGTTGTTGCAGATCCTCCAGGTTGTAAATGCAGGTCGTTGGTTGTTTTGTTTGAAGTTTCAGAAAAATTATTTTTTGTGGGGTATCATGAACATGCACATGGTATCCTTTGTTTGGACTGTGTAAATAACATGTATGTGAAAATAGTAATCATTCAGTACTATGGTACAGTACATGCACAGTAGTTTTATCTACTATGAAGTTTGACATAATAATAATAATGCATTACCGGGGTGCAATAAGGTACCAAAAGGTAAATAAGCAAATATAAATAATAATAATAATAATAAATAATAATAATAAAATATCAATAAATAAAAGTTTTATCTACTATGAAGTTTGAAAAAATATTAATGCATTACTGGGAAGTGATAAAAAAGATAATTAATGGAGTTAAACATTAAAAGCTAAAAATAAGCTTTACATGTCTGAAATTCATTATTTATCCGACAAAATACAGCAATAATAATAATAATAATAATGATAATAATATATTTAGTTATGTACAAAAAATAACTAACTTTAAAATGTCCACATAAATATAATTTGAAACAAATAAAACAAAAAAATCATAATAACACGTAACAAACAAATAATTAAGTAATACATTTTTTAAATAATAATATTAAAACAGGGTGACAGTGGCTCAGTGGTTAGCACTGTCACCTTACAGCAAGAAGGTTGCTGGTTCGAGTCCCGGCTGGGTCAGTTGACATTTCTGTGTGGAGTTTGCATGTTCTCCCTGTGTTTGCGTGGGTTTCCTCCGGGTGCTCCGGTTTCCCCCATAGTCTAAAGACATGCGCTATAGGTGAATTGAATAAACTAAATTGGCCGTAGTGTATGTGTGTGAACGAGTGTGTATGGATGTTTCCCAGTACTAGGTTGCAGCTGGAAGGGCATCCGCTGTGTAAAATGCTGGATAAGTTGGTGGTTCATTCTGCTGCGGCGACCCCTGATGAATAAAGGGACTAAGCCGAAGGAAAATGAATGAATGAATGAATGAATGAATATTAAGACACATTTTTATAAGGATTTAAATGTTAAAAAGTGAAAAATATCTCAATTTAATTATCACAATTATTAATAAGAATGCAAATATTTTTACAATTTTGTAAATGACATAATATGATTAGGAATAAAAAATATCATTGTACAAAAATATGCGTTACACATTTGAACTCCTTCCCAGTACTTTTTAGAAATAAGAATCTACATGTTTGACTGATGTCACATTTTAAAAAGTGAAAAACAACACGACTGATTTCAAGTTCAATGAAAAAAATTAATTAATTTGTTATTTACTTTGAAAAAAATTTAAATAAATTAAAACTTAATACATTTTTGTCAGGTCTTCTGTCATTTTAAGTGAATTATTCCAGCGAAATCTGATCTTGAAAATTACGATTATGAAATTCACAGCATGTAAAAATGGTTCATTGTGGCCCACATCGCAATAATGCTTCCAGATGTTGTCTATTTTGCAATCCAATTTCACTAACATCTTATCTGCAAATCCACTTGAGCACAAAAAGATGTTCTGCTAATACATTGTTACTTCACGTTAATGTTATTTGTAACACAGAGGATATTTCGCAGGAATAATAATCCATGCTTGTGCATTAAGTAAAAGCCTGAGATCTAAACGCAGCCTCAGATGATGTGACAGCTGTTCTGCCGTTCACTTCTACTCTTGCCAGATGTCTTCAGATTGCAGCACAATTCCCTAAAAACCACTTCACATGGAAGGCGTTTTTTTTTTTTGCATCACAATACATCAGTTGTTCAGTCAATTTTAAAGACCGATCTGAAAACATTTAATTAAAATGGAAGAAAGCATTTCTTAGTGCAGTGTTTCCCAACCCCGTTCCTGGAGGCACACCAACAGTACATATTTTCCATGTCTCCCTTATCTGACCCATTAACTTCAGGTTTTGGAGTCTCTTCTAATGTTCTGATGAGTTGATTCAGGTGTGTTTATTTGTATAAAATGTGTATTGTTGGTGTGCCTTCAGGAACAGGGTTAGGAAACACTGTCTTAGCCAACATTAGCTTTTGATACTGCTGGGATTTCAATGCCTTCTTACGTTAGCATTTTTTTGCTCATGAAACTAAAAATGTGAGACTCACGTTAAACTCATGTCTAATAAACTTGTGTTCTTAATCTTTGTGTTTAAGAAAAAAAAACGGCATTAAGGTCCTTCATAGACATTCGCATGAAACATTCATATAAACACTTGTGGCAGTTTGTTACTATTTTACATTTTTGGCAAATTAGTGGTTAATTCGTGTGGTCTGCTTTGTGTGTTTGAATACGATCTGCTGTAGGGACAGGCCTTCTTGCTTATTTAGTAAAAATCATACATGTTCGTATGAACAAAGATGGACAAATTCATATAAACTGGCCACTAATTCATTCATTCATTCATTCATTCATTCATTCATTCATTTTCCTTCAGCTTTATTAATCAGGGGTCGCTACAGCAGAATGAACCACCAACTTATCAAGCATACACTGCATCCGGAAAGTATTCATAGCGCTTCACTTTTTCCACATTTCTTTATGTTACAGAATATTCCAAAATGGATTAAATTCATTAATTTCCTCAACATTCTACACACAATACTCCATAATGACAATGTGAAAAAAAGATTTTTTGAAATTGTTTCAAAGTTATAAAAAAATTAAAAGCCTGAAAAATCACATGTACATAAGTATTCACAGCCTTTGCCGTGAAGCTCTAAATTGAGCTCAGGTACATTCTGTTTCCACTGATCATTCTTGAGATGTTTCAGCAGCTTAATTGGAGTTCACTTGTGGTAAAATCAGTTGATTGGACATGATTTGAACAGGCATACACCTGTCTATATAAGGTCCCAGGGTTGACAGTGCATGTCTAAGCACAAACCAAGCATGAAGACAAAAGAATTGTCTGTAGACCTCTGAGACAGGATTGTCTCGAGCCACAAGGCTGGGGAAGGTTACAGAACAATTTCTGCTGCTCTGAAAGTTCCAATGAGCACAGTGGCCTCCATCATCCATAAGTGGAAGATGTTTGGAACCACCAGGACTCTTCCTAGAGCTGGCCGGCCATCTAAGCTGAGTGATTGGGGGAGAAAGGCCTTAGTCAGGGAGGTGATCAATAACCCGATGGTCACTCTGTCTGAGCTCCAGCATTCTTCTGTGGAGAGAGGAGAACCTTACAGAAGGACAACCATCTGCAGCAATCCACCAATCAGGCCTGTACGGTAGAGTGGCCAGACGGAAGCCACTCCCCTCCTGGAATTTGCCAAAAAGCATCTGAAGGACTCTCAGACTATAAGAAACAAAATTCCAGGTCTGATGAGACTAAAATTGAACTCTTTGGAGTAAATGCCAGGCGTTACGTTTGGAGAAAACCAGGCCTTCCTCATCACCAGGTTAATACCATCCCTTTCAGAGACATTCTGAATGAAAACCTGCTACACAGTGCTCTTGACCTCACACTGGGGGGACGGTTCATCTTCCAGCAGGACAATGACCCAAAGCACACCGCTATAATATCAATGGAGTGGCTTCACAACAACTTGATGAATGGCCCAGCCAGAGCCCAGACCTGAATCCTATTGAACATCTATAGAGAGATATTAAAATGTCTGTACACCATCGCTTTCCATCCAACCTGATAGAGCTTGAAAGGTACTGCAAAGAGAAATGGGCAAAAATTCCCAAAGACAGGTGTACCAAGCTTGTGGCATCATATTCAAAAATACTTGAGGCTGTAATTGCTGCCAAAGGTGCATCAACAAAGTATTGAGCAAAGGCTGTGAATACTTATGTACATGAGATTTTTTCAGGTATTTTATTTTTAATAAATTTGCAACAATTTCAAAAAATACTTTTTTCACATTGTCATTATGGGGTATTGTGTGTAGAATGTTGAGGAAATAAATGAATTGAATCCATTTTGGAATAAGATTGTAACATAAAAAAATGTGGAAAAAGGGAAGCGTTATGAATACTTTCCGAGTCCACTGTATGTTTTACGCAGCAGATGCCCTTCCAGCTGCAACCCAGTACTGGGAAACACCCATACACTCTCACATTCCCACACATACACTAAAATATACACATATATATTATTTTTTAGGTGTGACATCAGGATGCGTTTGCTGTTTTGACAATGTCTGGAATTGTCTCTAATGCATCAACTCGTAACAATTTTTTCTCTGTTCACACCCAGTGATGTTTATGTTAAGGAATGGGCTTTCATGCTTACTTAAAAAAATACTGTACATTATTGTACAAATTGCATTCTATGAATACACTTGAATTAGCTAATAATTTGCGCAAAACAAAACATAAAAAAGTTGTTTAACATGGTTTAATGGACATTTGCCATGACAATACTACGTTGTATGACATTTACCATGGTAAATTTATGTTTTTACTGTATCTTTTTGACTCATTGGATGGGAACGGTGCTTTATTTGCAAATGTTAAATGTGATATCTCAGTTTTGCACACAAATCTAATTGGCATCTTTGGATGAAAACATGTAACATGTCAATTTGTAACCATTTTATATTTTGGCAAACTAGTCGCTTATTTGTATGATCTCAATTGTAGGTTGCATTCACGTGTGGATCTTTACGCTTACTTTTTGAATAAAATTCGTACATTTTCATTTTTACGAATTCATATAATTTGTCTACCAGTGTAAAAGTGTTACATTTTTGCCCATCGGCATCAGGTTGGGTGCGCAGTGACGCAATAAGATCATCTTTTTATCATTGCCGTATTTTATTTATTTATTACATTAGCTAATTGAACATGCAGGTCATACCGAAACATTAAATTCTAAATTGATCAAAAAATTCGTAAAATTGTCCTGCACTAGCTCTTACTGTTAAACCAGATTTCAGTCTGCACTTTCACAATGCTTTATACACAAGTCAAAACCAAAGGCAGATGTACTGAATAAACCAGAGGTGCTGTGCCTGTCAGGGAGATGTAAATGAATGAGAGAATGAAAAAAATAAAAGCACACGAATATCTTATTTATTGTAGTCCTTGGAATATTTTTAACGCCAGCCTTTCTATCTCGCGCAGGATTAATAATGCAACAGATTCCAATAGGTTCAATAATGGAAGGCAATCAGTAGAGGCGAGCTCGCACGCACACACACACACACACACACACACACACAAACACACATGAGCATGTCCATCGCTGTGCATATTTCAGCACATCTCGCGTCCACAGGAGATCCGCGCAGCTCCGCCAGTCTCTTTCAATTAAGTCAGTGTAAGAGAGGCCAATTCACCCCAGCAGCTGCATTGCATGCTAATATGACATTGATCCCAGTCAAAGAGGATAAAACACAAAATTAGGAATGCAGTTGTTTTACACAGAGCTGGATCAGTTTTTGTGAGGAAGTAAACATAAATAAATAAATAAAATAAATAGCGTAGTTCTAGTAGGGTTCTATTGACATTTTGCATAGTAATTGTAGTAGTAAACATAGTACAGAATGCTATTTACAAGAATGCATGTAAAAGTGTGAAACTTTTAACATGGTAATAGGATATTTTGTGACATTTCCCCTAGTAATACTGCAGTATGTTTTGTGATTTAGTTTTAGTTTTGTTGAAATATGTTTTTGTGGACATTTTTTGATGGTAATACTATGTTATGCCTTCTTTAACATGAAATTATTATGGTTTCATGGAAAGTTTTGATGTAATATTGTGTTTTCTGACAGGATGGTAATGTTATGTTTTGTAACATTTACCATGGCATTAACATGACTTTGTGGATATTTGCTATTATAATTCTATGTTTCTTATTAACATGAAACAATGCATTAACATCATTTCATGGGCATCCATCATGTTAATACTATGTTTTGTGACATTTACCATGGGTTTGTATACAATTGCAATGGTAATACTATGTTTTCATTGTAGTTTGTGATACTAGGCTTTGTGTTAACATGGTTTAATGGACATTTGCCATGACAATACTATGTTGTGTGACATTTATCATGGCAAAATCATGTTTTTATTGTATTAATATGGTTTAATGCACATTTATCATGGCAATAGTATGCTTCTGTGGCATATACCATGATATAAACATAGCATTAGGGACATTTGCAATGGTAATTTTTATAGACATCCACTATGCTAGTACTAGGATTTGTGTCATTTCTCATGGTAAAACCATGTTTTCATTGCAATTTGACATTGTGATACCAGGTTTTGTGTCATTAACCATGATATTAACAATGTTTAATAGACATTTGCCCTGGTAAAATCAAGTTGTGATATGACATTTACCATAAAATCAGGTTGTCACTGTATTAATATGGTTTAATGGACATTTATAATGGTAATAGTATATTTCTGTGGCATATGCTATGGTAATATCATCTCTTCATAGGCATAAACTGACATTTACTACGGAATTAAACAGGTTTTGTGGACATTTTAATAACATTTACCATGGTTTCACAGACAATTGTGGCAATAAATTATTTACCATGGTAATATGATGTTGAATTATGTATGTATAGTGCTTTTGGCACACATATCATAGTAATGCTATGATTTTGGACATGGTTTTATCATAATATATTCACCTCAAAGTACATATATTCACCTCAAACAGTAAAACATCTGATGCAATAGCTGTACCCTAGTACTACCACAGTACATTTTGGCTAGCACTCCTACAAGTAAAAAAAAACTATAGTAACATATAGCAAAAACTATAGCTAGTAAAGTGTATTATACTGTATATATTAAAGTATTTACAACTCTATGTTAATGAATACTACATCATACTGTAGTATTAACTATATATGAACTGGTATACCATAAACACTGTAGTATACTTTATTTTTACTACAGTAAGCGGTGTTGTATTGTAGTGTGTAGTGTAAAAAACCTATTACAGTATTGTTTTATTTGTCTATATTTCTATAGTAATTGCATTACCATAGCAACTATAGAATTACCACAACAGATTAATTCAATAATGACTCACACTAGTAAACACTAGTATTTTGTTCATACGGGCTGGCATTTAAACCTACAAAAAAACGTCAGTTATCTAGTAATATAAACAACTGCAGCATTGCCAAAGCAAAAGGTGCTGCTAAAACCAATATGCAGTGAGTGATGGATGACCCGTGATGGAAAAAGTGCATGTTTCGCACCGCAACAAAACAATCTGACAAACCGTCCTGTCTGTCTGACTTAATATTTGAAGTAGCAAGTAAGTAGATTTGCAAGTAATGCCACACATGGATGGCCTCAGCCACGGCGAGGAAGAGCGTGGCTTGACAGCTCACTGCTTTAATTGGACCAGTCTTTTTGTGGGACTGGATGGCGGCTTGTAAAGATGGAAGAATATTAAATCTATATGTGATGCCAGAGGGAGCGTCTTGCCGTTCCAGACCCCTCAGGTAATAGAAGCTTGTGTTTTAACTTTGCATACGAGCGCAAGCGCTTTCTCATTCCACGGTCAGTCAATTAGCCACCAAACTAATAATGTGTTTCGAAATTGGCCGGCCAGTTAGCTGCAAGCTACTCATATGGTGCCAAACTACGCGCTTTAGCGAGAATGACAAATGATATTGTCCGGTGTCGTGGTGTATGGTGTAAATTGGTACAGCAGTGCTGTTGACAAAAGAGGAATGAGCTTTGTTAAAGCTGAGCATAATTCACTGGCTGGCATGTTTTCGGAAGGGATTGGAAAAGTGCAATACTGCTGCATAAGCAAATGCTGTAAGGTGGCCATTATCCAATAAGATCTCCTGTTTGTTTAGATTGCATGATAACCGGGGTGCTGGGAATGACAATCAAAGCGGTCGTGTGTCCTGATTATCAAAGCTCTTTCCGAGGCATGAAGAAAACACAATCTGCAATTCTGACGTGCGTGCCATTTAGGAAATGTCAGCAACTTAAAAAATGTGACATGAGATGGGCTGATTTGTTGAAGAAATGTGTATTTTCAAACAGTTTTTGATGTTAATTTCCACACAAAAACCTTCATTACAGCTGCACATTTGACTTGGCATGTTGGTGTTTTTTGTATACTATATTCCAAAATGTGCATAAAATAGGTGGATGGAAATGCAGCAAGCGTTTGTTATTAAAAACGTCTCAGACTTATCCATGACTTAAGTTGGACTTAATACAAATTCTAGCTTTAATCAGACTGAAATGTTGCTTTTGAAGTGTATGCAAGGTTCAATTAATACAGCTGTAACACTTCATCTCACCATTTTCTTTTAGTCTGAACCTTCAAAGGTTTAATCTGACTAGAAATCTGAACATGACATGACAAACTTCATCTCATACTCCTCCCTGACTGCACAAAAAACATACAATATAGGTCAGATGTGTCAAATGTGTCAGTTGTGCAAATCGCACAACGCTGTCCAGGTTTAAACCAAGACTGCAAACACTACTAAAGACTCCATCACAAAACCCCCCAAAACAAACAAACAAACAATCAAAAAAGCATACAGATTATATGTGTAGTCAACTGACATGTTACCTGTAAAGTGTGTTTAAGCTTTAATTAACATGACTGATGCCATTTTTAAACTCCGTCCCCGATTTTAGTCAGACTAACAACTAATATATATTAGTATTTAATAATAAGTAATATTGTTTCTTAGTCTGACCAAAAAAACCTGTGCAGTTTCAGTTGAACTGTGCCAATAAAAAATAACATAGGTTTATTTAGACTGAAATAAAGTGTTTTTAAGCTCTGATTAACACAACAGTAACTTTTTATCTCAACACACAATTTGGGTCAGACTAATGACTATAATATATATTTATATATGTATTAATAACTAATATTGTTTGTTAGTCTGACTGAAATCAAAGCTTAAACAGACTTAAGATTATAGGTAAGATTTCAGTCAAACTGCAAAAACAACAAACCCAAAAAAACTGCGGTTTCAGTTGAACTGTCAATAATAATAATAATTAAAAAAACAGGTTTATTTCAACTATAAGGTGTTTTTAATCTCTGATTTACTAACTAACTTATCTCAACACATGATTTGGGTCAGACTGACGAATAATATATATTAGTATGTATTAATGACTAATATTGTTTGTTAGTCTGATCAAAATCAAAGCTTAAATAGACTTAAGATTACAGGTAAGATTTCTGTCAAACTGTGCCAATAATATTTAAAAACCAGGTTTATTTCAACTGTAAAGGGTTTTAAGCTCTGATTAACACACCTGTAACCTTTTATCTCAACACATGATTTGGGTCAGACTAACGACTAATTACAACTAATTGCACAAAGATTTCAAATTGCGCACAAGCTTGGCCTAACACGACCGCAACACCTCATATCTCAGCCCCCGTCCCATAAGAGAGGAAATGAAGCAGCGTTGCTCACCCAGTGTCTGATGAAACTCACCCGACACCGGGGTCATGGGGGTGGGTGGCAGGCTGTTGATATTGAGCGCCCCCATCTGGTGGATCTGGGTGGTGGGAAAGGCCACGCTGGGCGCCAGGTATCCTCCGTGACTGGCAGCCATGAGGGCCGCCTGCTGTTGCATCAGCTGCCGGATAGAGATAGAGAGAAAAAAACAACAGAGAGAGAGAGAAAAGTTACTAGAAGCACACGGGCTACATGTAGGCATGATGGATAGGCAGTGCTTCACAGAGTAGAGGAGAAAGTAGAGCGGAAAAGGAGAAAAATGTGTCAACCTATGTTTAGTGAAAGCGTCCATCTTCCCAGTCAGAGGCCTGTCACAAAGCCCCTCCAAACATTTCAATAGATGTCGGTCTGGCTCATTCTAATGGAGGGATCCACGCGCATATTATTGCAGTCCTTAAGGGACCTGGGAGTTCGGAGCAGAAAAATTGAATTGTATTGTTTTTTTTTGTTTTTTTTCAAACTTTAAGGTGATGCTTTCTTCATGGCCCTGACAGAAGAACTTCTGTTTCCCCCCGTCTTTTTCTTTACGACACGGCAGCTATCAGGGCTGAATAAATCAGAGTTATGCTGAAGCAGATATTCTTAGATTCAGACTAAATGAGCATTAAATCATACCTCATGCAAGTTTACATGCATCATATACCAAAAATGTCAACATATTTTCTATTCTAATAACGTCCACTTGTAGACTTTTGTCGAAATGTGTTGAATTTGTTGCGAGTGTAAATATTTATGCGAAATATTCTACGATTGCAATATCTAGGTTGGTTGGTCCGGATTATACTATTTTAGTTGGACTATCAATCAATCAAATGCAGCTTTTAGTGTGTATGTAAACTTTGACTAACATGACTTCGGCTTAAATCTCGTCTCAGACTTTCAGTCAGGCTAAAGATGAATGATGGTAGATGTAGATGGCTAATGTAGACGCCATGTTGAATATGTTGGGAATGGAAAGGAAGCTATTTAGGAACTATTTTGTCGATCTTTCTACCTTTTTGGGGGGAATAAAAACAAGGCTGGTAATAGCTGTTTACAAAGAGTAAAACAAAATTTTACAAAATTAAACGTAACGTACTGTATTAGGGCTGTATATTTAATTACATGTTTGACTGCAATTGCAATTAATTACACATTACATATGGCTGTGAAATCAGTCACGAAATATTTTTTGTGTATGTGAAATGTCATCAAATAAACATTAAAAAATTATTTTTATAAGAGATTTTGTGGGCCTCACGGTGGCGCAGTGGATAGCACGTTCGCCTCACAGCAAGAAGGTCGCTGGTTCGAGCCTCGGCTGGGTCAGTTGGCGTTTCTGTGTGGAGTTTGCATGTTCTCCTCATGTTGGCGTGGGTTTCCTCCGGGTGCTCCGGTTTCCCCCACAAGTCCAAAGACATGCGGTACAGGTGAATTGGGTAAGCTAAATTGTCGGTAGTGTATGAGTGTGAATAAGTGTGTGTGGATGTTTCCCAGTGATGGGTTGCAGCTGGAAGGGCATCCGCTGCGCAAAAACATATGCTGGATAAGTTGGCGGTTCATTCCGCTGTGGTGACCCCAGATTAATAAAGGGACTAAGCCGAAATGAAAATGTATGAATGAAAGAGATTTTGTTACAATAAAAGTCAATGGTTTCCAAAACAGTTTGGTTAGCAATGTTCTTCAATATTTCTTATTATTTTTTAAACGTTCCATCAAAGAAAGAAGTCATTCAGGTTAAAACTATAAGGGTGAGTAAAAGATGACAGTACTTTCATTTTCCGATGAAATACTGTGTCAAAAACTATTTACATATTATTTTATTTATTTTTCGTAAAAAGTTGAAATCAACAACCCGAAAGACTAGCTAACTAATTAAACTAACCACACTGTACAACAATTACATGGTTGCCTTAAATATTTAAGTTGAATCAAATTAACCTTATGAGTTATTTTAACTTAAATTACATGAAACTGACTTAAAACAGCTCGTATAACTTAAAAAAACATTAGTTTACTAATTTATATTTCTTCAGCTTAGTCCCTGATTTATCAGGGGTCGCCACAGCATGATGAACTGCCAATAAGTTATGATAATAACATATAATTTTTTCAGCCCAATCTCACAAGGAAACAAAACTATTTTACGTATTGTTAGAAAAGTGGCTTATTTGTATGAATTCATTTGATTACATTTGTATGAAAGCGTATGATTTTCAAAAGAGGTGTACCCCACACCTAAACCTACCCCTCATTGGAGCATGAGCAAATCATACAAATGAGATTGTACAAATTGATACGAATTAGCCACTCAATTAAAAAGTTACAAATTGCTGTGAGACTTTGAATTTTATAGTCTAGCTACAAATTAACAGAATAAATTAAACCAATTAATTGAATAAATAAATTCCTTTTTACTAAATTACTTTTATCAATGTCAAATAAAAAAAAAGTCATTTCCTAGAAATACTTTTGTACTCAAAAAAATGTTTGTATTATACATTTTCACTAACACAATGCACTCAACGATGCTTTGTTCACAACAAATTAAACAGACGACAAACAGACGTCTTCTCTCACTATAAACAACCCTTCTGAAAATGAGGCTTACATTAAACTATTCCCATTAAACTCAACAATGCTACAACTAATCCAGCATCATTCACGCACATACCAGCATTCATTTCCCACAAAGGAAACAAGGGCAGAAATAAACGCAATAATCATCCGGCTGCCACTCTTCATCTGAATGCTGAGGATGATATTGTTCAAGCTTTGCTCTTCATCGGCTGATAGCAGAAAGGCAATCATATTCTCTCATTGGCCTTGTCACTGAGTCTAAAAGATGCCGTCCACCCACAAAACAAATCTATAAGCCTCTACTGTCTATAAACTCCTCCTCACATCTGCATAATCCCAGCCACAAACTGCACACCAGCAGCTGTTAGAATAGGTCAGAAATCTCACAGTTCTCACAAGGAAGCGTAACTGTTTTACGTATTGTAAGAATAGGGTTTTATTCGTAGGAATTTGTACAATTTCATTTGTATCTAAACATATGATTTTTAAAACCCTACCCCTCGTTGGGGGATGGGCAAATTCATTCATTCATTCATTCATTTTCCTTTGGCTTAGTCCCTGATTATCGGGGGTCGCCACAGCGGAATGAACCGCTAACTATTTCGGCATATGTTTTACGCAGCGGATGCCCTTCCAGCCGCAATGAAGTACTGGGAGACACACACTCTCGTTCTCACACTCTCATACACTATGACCAATTTTGTTTGCCCTATACCGCATGTAACCCACGCAAACACGGGGAGAACATACAAACTCCACACAGAAATGCCAACTGGCCCAGCTAGGACTCGAACCAGCGGCCTTCTTGCTGTGAGGCGACAGTGCTAACCACTAAGCCACAGTGCCGCAGGATAGGCAAATTGTACTAAAATATACAAATGAGATCATACAAATTAATACCAATTAGCCACTTAATCAAAAAGATATGAATTGCATTAGGGAAAGATTAAGATTAGGGAAACCAGCAGCAAGAACAAGTTATACAAATAAAAGTCTGAGCGAAAATGCTTAATACAGTTTTTAATAGTTAGATTGTTTAACAGTTGTGAAGGGAGAATATTTTAATTCATACATATTTAAAATATATTTATAGTCAAGATGCTATATAAATTAAGTATTCCTGTATAATACATTCATTCATTCATTCATTTTCTCTTGGCTTAGTCCCTTTATTCATCGACAGTGCTAACCACTGAGCCACCGTGTCGCCCATGTATAATGCAAACACATTTATAAACAATATATTTAATGTATCCTCACAGTGGCGCAGTGGGTAGCACGTTCGCCTCACAGCAAGAAGGTCGCTGATCGCTGGTTCGAGCCTCGGCTGGGTCTGTTGGCGTTTCTGTGTGGAGTTTGCATGTTCTCCCTGTGTTGCCGTGGGTTTCCTCCGGGTGCTCCGGTTTCCCCCTCAAGTCCAAAGACATGTGTTATAGGTGAATTGGGTAAGCTAAATTGTCTGTAGTGCATGAGTGTGAAGGGTGTGTATGGATGTTTCCCAGGGATGGGTTGCAGCTGGAAGGGCATCCACTGTGTAAAACATATGCTGGATAAGTTGGCGGTTCATTCCGCTGTGGCAACCCCAGATTAATAAAGGGACTAAGCCGTTTTTTTTTTTTTTTTTTTTTTTTTTTTTTTTTTTTTTTTTTTTTTTATATATATTTTTTTGTATATATTTCTTATTAAAAGATTTTTTTTATATTTATGTTTTACTTCAGCAAACACACTTATTTTATGCACTACTGCTTCACTAGAAAAATCTTGCTTTAAAAATTAAAAAAAATATATATTTTTTTTCTGATAAATTGCAACTGTGAATAATATATCAATAGTTGTTTTTAATATGTTATTATAGAAGATTCTCGTCTCTAACTGTTTAGAAAATACTCCTGTAAATACACAACCTATAAAAACTATAATTTATTTATAATATTAAATAAATATGAAAACGGAATGAAGCTATATTAATAATTCATGTCACCAATCTATCTTATTTTATGTAATGTTGTTTCTCAAGAAAAAAAAAAATTGTTTCAAGCATGTTTAAATATATTCCTACAGAAAATTTTCATTATATATATGTCAAGCTCAAAATCATTCATACCCCAGGGGTATGAATAATTTCAGGCTTGACTGTATATAGTCCCACTGACAGATCTTGTTTTGTATGTTTTCAAAATAGTTCTGTAAAAACACTTATTTTCCCAACACAATCTATAGAAATGATCATTTATTTATAGTATGAAATATATATGAAGATAAATTAATAATATGACACCAAACTATCTTATTTAACGCATCTTCTGCTTTTCCAGAAAACCCATCTCCTTTAAGTATTTCTGAAAATATGTTTTCACAGAAAAAAAATAACTACAACGTACCATCAAGAACAACAGGTATAAATTGTGTACGTGTGTGTGTTTGTGTGTGTGTGTGTGTGTGTATAAAAATCATCAACCACAATGTCAGCTAAAAAAGCAAACAATAGCAAATGTTGTTTTTTGGGTGAACTATCCCTTTAAGAGTGCATTTCGCCGTCTGTGAGATTCTGATCTCACTAAGCAGTTATGTGGGTGACTTCGCAAAAATTTGGATGTTAAAAATGCGTCACGGAGCACTGATTTAATGCATTTGTCAACCTTCAAGCAAGGGTGAGACAAGACAGTCTGCTTTCTCTCCGCCATGTAATAGCCATGCCACAGTAATCAGACGCTTTTGTGGGCATCTTCCTGCTGAATGGGGCAGAGTTAAGCTGGCTGGCACTAGCCGGGTGACAGTTCGCTAATGCCCTTTAAAAGCCAGAGGGACAGGATTTGGGCACAGCGTAGAGCGGCGAGTTGAAGACTTCCATATTGTAATTTCCCTCCATGAACGGCTCGGATAATGTCGCCTTTCATGGCTGCCACCAGATTGCTTCAGATAACGATGTGGCATTCAGTTCTGCTCTTTAGGAATTAAAACAGAAAATTGGAGGCCCAAGCATGTAATTATGTTGGGGAGAAGTGAGCAACATCAATTTGTTCTTGGAGGAGGTGGAGGGGGGAGAAGGAAGGGGAAAAAAGAACAGAAAAAACAAGGTCTTTCGGCTGTCGGCAGGCGAAACGAGACTATTAAAAAAAACATCTCTAGGGAATCTTTGTTAGTTACATTTGAAGGCATAGATCAGCTGAAAATGGATCATTTTCTTAACCGTTTGTCACCGTTCGAAATAGTATTAATTCGTTAATTGTGTAGATAGTAAAATGTGACGTTTAGCAGAATGTTCAAGCTTTTCTTTTCCATATGATGAAAGTGAATGGTGACTAGGGATGGGTAAGCTTCAGGACAATCCTAACGACACTTGCAGATTGGTCTCCACATCACACTTCAGTGTTAATAGCAAACTAGAAGCTGCTGCTTATGATTTTACATCCCTGAATGATGTCATCATACTGCTGACGTTTGTTCAACATACACATTATATCTGTGTGCATGTGTGGGGTGTGTTTATGTGCAACAATGGTCATGGGGGCTAAGTTGAATAAGTCAAAAATAAGAACACTACTGAGAACTGGTATCTTTAAGCAGTATTGGATTTGGTATCGATAAATGATAAGCATCCCTAAAGGTGAGCAAAGTTTTTATTCTTTAAGGATGCATTCACACTAGGCTATCCAAACTGTGCATGGCCGCATTTCCCAGTTTGTTTGACAGGTGTGTGCTCCGAATCAGGTTCAGACGCAGTTCAGTTGGCTGGCCCTAGCCTGGTTGGAAGAGGTGTGCCAGAGCATGGTTCGGTTGGGCTTTGGCTTGGTACGCTTGTAGTGTGAGTGCAAATCGCGCCTGAGTGCGAAACTGAAGACGCAAAATCACTTTTAAGGGACTGTTTCATATGGATTTATTCATCTTTCTTACTTTTCAATGAACACAAACTGTCATAGTTTATTAAAGATACAATGCAAGATACATGGAAGGTAAAATGCAATATGAGTGCAGGCCATCAGGGGAGAGGGGAAGGGGGACAAGCATGCTTTGGCATGGTTCAAGGCAACTGTACCTAGTGTGAGTACGCCCTAAGAGCCAGTTCATGAGGTTAAAGTGAGTGAGCAGACCATCTGCAGACAAGCATTTGTGCTGCACGTCCCTGTCTGTGTAATAAACAGTGTTTGCACGTTGTAGAACTGCCTATAGGTGCATATTACTAATGCACTCTTCAAATAACAAAAAAATGTTCCATTGACTTTATAGCACGTTTCAGTTGGTCAGTGTGTCAGGGTTTTGAGGTTGAGGAGATGAGGCGAGGACCCAATAGCATGAAATGAAGGACTTTATTTGACAAAAAGTAAATAAAACAACTTAAACATCCTCGTGGGGGAAAAACAAAGCATTTATTCTAGCCTTGACAGGACAGACATGAAAGATAGACAAACTCCATACTCAATGACAAAAACACCTGTATTAACGACAACAGACCAGCACAAGACAGAACAGAACACACTAGGAGAATAAATAGGGAAGACAAACCAATGAACAGACAAGCGGACAGGTGAACATGATGATTAAAAACAAGATAACAATGTGGGTGGGGTAAAACAATAGACAAAAGAGCACATGGTACAAACACTACAACAAACCATGTGCTCACATACAAACAGAACTAGAGCACGCAGCCAATAAGAGAACTCACTGATCGCGTGCTCACACTAAAGCACGTGGTTACAATATAAACATGAAACCACGTGCTACACAACACAAACACAACAGAACACAAGACACAAGCACACGATAAATAAAGATACTTACCGTGCGCTCACATATGCGACGCGAATGTTCTCTCCCAGCATCACCCAAAACCGAAACCAACTAGACTGAGAGTGAACATCATGCCGCAGACAAAACAAACACAAGGACAAGAGCGTGCATCCAGACCACGCCCAGACCACAACCAGGACGGCGCTCGTACAATGACACAACGACAGAAAATGAGTGCTCGACCCAAGAAAACTCGAGCTAAGCACAACATACAGGACAAGACAGTACTAGTGTCTGGACTCTGCCACCAAAACATGAATTTACAAGACCGGAGTGGCAGAACCCTGACACAGTGGTGCAGCCTATTTCAGTTGCCTCAAAATGCAACTGAAAAATAGCAAAGTGCCCAAAATGCACCTGAACACATCTCATTTCCAGACCAGAGGCCATAGGCAAGCCAATGTGTTCTAATGCATTTGCTATTTAAACCATGTGGCACATGACATGAAAATTATAATGACGTCAGGCTGAAATTAGCAAGAAACACTTGGGTCGCGCCTGATGCTGTGACGTTTCATGTGTATAAACTATCATTAAATTAGTTTGACGAACGTTTGAGAATTTATGTTACTTTTATGAAGTTTTTTTGAATGTGCTTATATGAAGAGCTGCATAGACCATAACTATATATTAAACACAATATTTAAAATGCTCTTATGTAAAAATATCGTACAACTTCTGAAAACTTGTATAAAGCAATGGAACGTTATATAGTTGCATGAATGACATTTAAGCTAACTTTAAGTTATTACAAGCTTCTATGGGCTGCATAAAATATTTTTAAAGAAGAACAGCATGCAGGTTTGTAAAGACATGAGGGAGAAATAATAATTATAAATAATTAAAAATAATCGTAACAATTAAACCGGGCGCATGCTTGCTATGCATTTCAAAACAAAAACTTCACCCTGCATCCTGAATAGACAGCAACCCTTCAAGCGCAGGCAAAAATGGACCAAATTGCCTTCAGCCAAGTCTTCATCAGCGAGGTCATAACCTTTTCTTCCTTCAAAATGGGGGAAAAAAACCACGGCATTCGTTTAGTGTCAGGCATGTGGGTTTTTTTATGGCTTGCCGATGGCATTAGTCTCCCTTGGTGCCAGCAGGCAATCACCTCTTTATCACTTGGCAATTATCAAGCCAGAGCTGCTGTGTGTCTCTGCCCACCTCTGCTGCATCACACATGACCCTGTAGAGTCACTCTGGCCCTGCCTGAATGGCGGCAGCGCTGGAGAGATATTTATAGAGAGACGAGAAATGGAGTGAGCTGAATGCGAGGACCCTGGTTATTAAGGTCTCTGGCCCTGTAAGATTGCCTGAAACGGCTTGGCTTCCTTTTGCTGCTGTTTGCAGAGCCTCATCTTCAGAACTCAGGAGCTCAGAGATGGTGCAAACATACGTTTGGTTGTGCTAGAGCTTAAACATTGTTGACAGGAGATTTTAATATTTAGCTGTAATTTTTAGACTGTGTGTGGTCTTTTTAGCAGGATTTTGCCTTGATAAAAATAATTATAATATTGTATATATAATGAATGTACCCCTACCTTTATATTTGATAGAAATAAAGAGACCACTTCAAAGTCATTATTGCCAATGGATTTACCAAAAATCTGAACTTGGACCCTAAAACCAGTGAAATGTGTCTTTTTGACTTTAATAGATTATCTAAATAAGATTATCTAAAAATCTAAAAATATTTTAATTGATGTATGGTGTGTATATATGATAGGGCCCATTTTGGATGAGAAACAACTATTTGAAAATCTCTTTGAAAAAAATCTAAATATTAAAATGTCTTTAAAGTGTCCAAATTAAGTTCTTAGTGCAGTTCATTCATTCATTCATTTTCTTTTCGGCTTAATCCCTTTATTAATCTGGGGTCGCCACAGCGGAATGAACCGCCAACTTATCCAGCATATGTTTTATGCAGCGGATGCCCTTCCAGCTGCAACCCATCACTGGGAAACACCCATACTCCCATTCACACACATACATACACTACAGCCAATTTAGCTTACCCAATTCACCTGTACCGCATGTCTTTGGACTGTGGGGGAAACCAGAGCACTCGGAGCAAACCCACGCAAACACGTGGAGAACATGCAAACTCCACACAGAAATGCCAACTGATCCAGTCGAGGCTCTAACCAGCGACCTTCTTGCTGTGAGGCGACAGCACTACCCACTGCGCCACCGCGCTGCCCCGAAAGTGCAATATACAATCACAAATTTCAATTCAGAATGCAACTATCCAGAAAGCCAAACAAGCATATGCGCTAACATTTTGGGCTAGACTGCTTCTCTTTAGACATGTTGTCTATTTTGTACACAAACAGTTTATATGTAAAATAGACCGTAGATTTACTACAACGTTTCAGTTAACACCTAGAAAGACATTTCAATTTTTTTTTTACAACATTCTACTGTAAAACAGAGTGGGATTTTACATTCACTTCATTTACATAATTTTTCTGGTCCATAAGAAATACAATTTCCAAACAATGCATTAAAACGAATGCCATTTGGAATAGATGAATAAAAAGTAAACAAACATCATTAATGTCCCTTAAATACCCAACACTTTTATATTTCTCAACAACAGGGGGCAATGTAGGTCAATAGCAGTGTGTGTGTGTGTATACAACCCCCCCCCCTTCTCACCCTCCTCCCAAAAAACACCCAGACAAACATTCCCCTCATTAATGTTGGCTTCAGAACATTCTGAAGTGCTTTCAAGCAATTTGTGCGTCATATTAATCTAATGCACCATCTCTGGTGATTGGCGTCAAGTAAAAGAGATCTTTCTGGCTTTCCATCAACAGCCGCGCTTTTATTCATTTTCCAAAAAAGAGAGAGAGAGAGAGAGAGAGAGAGAGAGAGAGAGAGAAAAGTCGAAAATGAAGATGGCTTCGCTCAGAAAGGAAAAAAAAGATCAAACACACGACAGCGGGAGAAAAAGACAGATAAAAGATGTTCTGCTTGTATTGACAAGAGCGTCTGAAAGAAAATTAATGTTTCTCGCTTTCATCGCGTGTTTATGTCACCCCCCCCCCCCCCCCCACCCAACACCCCATTCCACTCCAGAGACGAGGACGGGGCCACATCTGATATTTCCAACATTGTCATGTAATGCTGAATGATAAGCTGTTTGTCAGATTTCAGAGTTAGATGTACCCTGCTTTAAAAAAAAATTATTATAATAAAAAAATGCATCTGTCTTTTGGCACAATGTTGTCAGCACTATTACCCCTCCAATTTGTGCTCAGATGCCCCCCTCCTCTGCTCTGACTAAAATCCA
Organism: Danio choprae; assembly: GCA_903798125.1. Taxonomy (NCBI): domain Eukaryota; kingdom Metazoa; phylum Chordata; class Actinopteri; order Cypriniformes; family Danionidae; genus Danio; species Danio choprae. The sequence continues at coordinate 5,516,286 of CAIGQW010031024.1, forward strand.
ATTTACTGGCTGTCAGCTCAACCCAGTAATCCTCTGCACAGCTGTGTTTGTGGAAGGAGCCTCTTAATTTGCTCGTCCTCCACGTTTCTAAATGTACCATTGCCATATCTGAAGCTAAACGTTAGCTTAGGTGATTTGTCACCTGTTTATGAAGGCGTGATGAAGGAGACCCTTTTTAGGTTCTGCTTAGGTGAGAAAGTAAGTCCAACGTGGAGCTAGCAAGTCGTTAACTTCAACTAGTGAGTTGCTATTTACAGACCAGTGCGTAGCATCTAGATCATTATAGACACTAGCATGGCTGCAACCAGTGAGTTGCTAACTACAGAGCAGTGCGTAGGAGCCATGATAGCATCTATAAATATCTAACATGGCTGCTGTACACTGCTTTGTTGTTACTTAAATGTTACAAATGTTATTAGAATATGTCTAGTTACTTACTAGCCTCATAGTCAAAAGAGTGCACAAAGTGTGTGACAACTTACTATACAGCACCGTTGCATATTTTAATCTTCTTTATATTAGCAATTTGAGCACAAACCAATGACTACTGCTGATTTTGTTGGTGAACCTTTTAAGTTCAGACTTAATGGAGTTCAGAAATATCATTAATTGATCCATTCATTCAAATTGTAATGCTATCTATCTATTAGGATTCACTTTCAATGCTATACCTCTGCAACAGGTGAAGATTGTAAAAGCTAAGCTGACATAGGATATAATTTACTTCTTTACATGCTAGTTACATGATAACATCTATTGAGTAGCATTAATGTTTGTTTTGAGTAACACATTTATTAAACTTAGCATAGGGGATAGTTTAAGTTATTTTTTTTTAGAAATGCTTTAGACCTAAAAAAAAATATTTTCCTTGACATTGCAAAGCAGACTGATAGTTACTAAGCATTTAGCTAAGCATTTAAGCAATTATTTTACATTGCCCATCTGACAGCCAAATTATGAGTTACACCACAAATACCAGAGCAGGGGTTCCTTGAGCATGGTTAAATGTCAGTGCTAACCCACAACTAAATTAGAAGTGTTTAGTTGAGGTTAAAAAAAGGGTTCTGAACAATAATATTGCATTGATACGCCTAGTGAGAAAAGCCCTTTTTATGGCTTTGTAGACAGTGTTATCCCTTATACTGACACTTAGTGATGTGGAGACAGCATTACACAATCAAAAATATGTTGTAAACATGCTATTCAGTGTTATTTAGTGTTTAAAACACTGAAATCTTAAAATGTAACTAATAAAATCACTAACTCACTAACTAATACTCATTCATTCATTCATTTTCATTTCGGCTTAGTCCCTTTATTAATCTGGGGTCGCCACAGCGGAATGAACCGCCAACTTATCCAGCATATGTTTTACGCAGCGGATGCCCTTCCAGCTGCAACCCATCTCTGGGAAACATCCATACACACCCATTCACACTCATACACTATGGACAATTTAGCTTACCCAATTCACCTATACCGCATGTCTTTGGACTTGTGGGGGAAACCGGAGCACCCGGAGGAAACCCACGCCAACACAGGGAGAACATGCAAACTCCACACAGAAACGCCAACTGACCCAGCCGAGGCTCGAACCAGCGACCTTCTTGCTGTGAGGTGAACGTGCGACCCACTGCGCCACTGTAAGGGCCTAACTAATACTCAGTAATTAATAAAATATAACAGCTTATCAGGCTGCTGATGTGACTGGCGTCATCAATTCAAGTGATGTACATATAATAATGTTTTAAAAGTACTTTTAATGTGAAACAACATCAAAAATTACGACAAAATATTTCAGTGCATCTGGATTAGCAATGTCTTTGTTTAGTTCAGTGAAAAACAGAAAAGTCCCCAAAATAAAAGACTCACATATAAAAACTAGCAAACTTCGCCACAAGCTGCATGCACTATCATCCAGCACTGTTTCGGCGTGTGTGGGTTGTGGCTCGGGTCTGGAACAGTGAATTATAGAGACAGTGTCACTGCCACCGAGCGGCACACTGCACCATCTCTGACACAGGAGATAAAAGTCACTGCCAACCTGTGGGAGCCACAGCAACCATCCTGCCTGCCTTCCTGCACGCTGCTCTCGGACCATTTGCATTTGCCACGGACGCTCTGCATCTCATAAATGGTAATGAGGGCGTATTTTTTTCCCCTCTTACCAGGCCGGCAGTTACTGTGGGATTGTCCGTACGTATGTCTTCTGCTGCCCCCCGCATGTCTGTGATATGAAAATGAGTGTGAATGATAAGCCCCTAGGGGTCGGGTCGACTCCTACAATTAATCCTGGCATTTAGGAGGGAGATTCACCTATGCCTAGCAGTACATGAATATATGTATATCTTTCCACTCCATATGGAGGAATTAAACTACAAGGATACGTTCTCCCCAACAGTATGTTCCCTAAAACTGATGAATATTAGGTTCCAAAAGCTTTTTAGCCTCCACCGCACCAAAGGAATGGATTCGTGCTATAAATAATCAGGTGATGATTTTCCTATTGGAATATTCTGAGTCATCCTGAGCGAATAGCATGTGGGTGCACGTGGGTGGCAATGAGATCATCAAAAAGTGTTGGGCCGGAGGTGCCCAAGTTGCCCCGAAGGGGGGAAGGCTACTCACCGCATGTGCGTAGGTGCTGTAGGTGCTGAAGGGCAGGGCGATGGCAGGGTTGAAGATGCCAAACTGGCCCACCATCTGCTGCATGCGGCGGATGGTGCGCTCCTTGTCCGTGTCGGCAAACTTGACCACCAGGCTGGACGATGCGCCCTGAGGGAGGAGAGAATCGGAGCCAGTCTGAGGAGAGAGGGCAGGCTACGTTTAACCTCCCGCTTTGTAAGCGAGACCTCTGACCATCACAGAAAATACAACTCAAAATCTACAGATGTTATTCTGAATAATGGTGCAGTCACATTAGGGAGAGTCCAGTGAAATTTAGAGGCAAAAAAGGTCAACGTTTGTTCTCAAACCAAACTTTCTTTTGGTCACTGCTGTAAGTGTAATAGCCAACTTAAACATTGCCCAATTCTGCAGAGGCAACTTTGTTGAAACTAGTAAACATGGGTATTCCTATTGAAATCATTTTTCCTCTACTAAATTTCACCAAGCCATGGCAAATGTGACCACACCTTTATAGTAATGCCAGATTCAGACCACATTGTATTTTTGTTTGTTACGAAAGTCACTGTCAGATTAAATGATTTGTACAACTCAATTCTTGAGAATGTCACCAAGTGTAATGATTAAGAAGGCAGAACTGATGACTAACATCTCGAAACATAAATGTAAACAAGCAATGGCTACCGGGGGACCATGCTTTCATCATTCTGTCAAGGTAGCCCCTATCAAAGAAATGGTTTAAAGGCAAGAATATTGTTGCCATAGCTTCATGAACTTTCTCTCAATTTCAAATTTCATCTCTCTTTATTTTCACAAATTGGTCAATGTCCCAGATGTAATGGAAACCATCACATGGGATCAGAAAATGGAAACATGGTAGTCCTTTCTGTTGGCACGTTGTAAAGCATCCCAGATGTGACATCAGAAGTACATTGTGACATTTATATGAATAAAACTTTTGATCTTAAGCTTTGGTACCAATTTTTGTTTACATATCAGAATGCGTTTCTTTGTCGAATGGATTGAGCCAAAGTCTGGCTGATGTCTTGTAGTCTGAATCCAGCATAACACATTATAAAACTGAAGGTTAATATATCAAGAGATACATTGATGGGACTTAATAAAGGGAAATTTCACCAAAAAAACTAAGCTTTTACAATCTTCCACTGCTGAAAAGCAAAAAGGTTAACTATAACAATATTAGTTGACAGCATTCTGTTAAATGCAAGTGTGTTGTAATGTTATGCTCTGCTTTAAAAGCACAAGCTCTGTTCTCCCTTTTCAAAAAAAGCATTATGATTGTGATTCCAACTATGTTGTTTGCTCACCATAATTTTTTTTTAAACTAACACATTTATGACTAACACATTTTGGAGAATTTCCGGAATGCATCATGTACGCTATATTTTAAATCTTTTAAAGCCATACAATACACTCAAGAAGAGATTGTTACTGGTTGTTCATTCATTCATTCATTCATTCATTCATTCATTTTCTTTTCGACTTAGACCCTTTATTAATCTGGGGTCGCCACAGCGGAATGAACCGCCAACTTATCCAGCATATGTTTTACGCAGCGGATGCCCTTCCAGCTGCAACCCATCACTGTGAAACATCCATACACACTCATTCACACACATACACTACGGACGATTTAGCTTACCCAATTCACTTATACCACATGTTTTTGGACTTGTGGGGGAAACCAGAGCACCTGGAGGAAACCCACACGAACACGGGGAGAACATGCAAACTCCACACAGAAATGCCAACTGACCCAGCCGGAGCTCGAACCAGCGACCTTCTAGCTGTGAGGCAATTGTGCTACCCATTGCGCCACCATGCTGCCCACTGGTTGTTCAAACTACTTATTTAAAATTAGCTCAACCAACACAATTCTTGAGTTTTTTTGACACAACTTAATTGTTTTATGTTCAATCCACATAAATTTGCAAAAACAATCAAGTTAACTTAACTTAAGGGACAACATGAAGGAATTGTGAGGAATCCTGCATTTTTTTTTACAGTGTACCTTTGTTTTATTCCCTCAAAATGGTGTAACAATTCTACTAAGCACATTTATAAGAGAAGAAATGCTGGATTAATTCTCTTTTGAATGATTCTTTTTTTGGTGGTTGGATCTTTTCAATTAAGGATTTACATTTTGATTTTGTCAGTTGCTTATGTTGATCCATTTATCATACGCAAAAGAGCAGTTTAAACAGAATGATATGAGTAAATTAGGTTGTGATTTTGGCGTGAACTGTCACTTTAAGAATGATCAAAAACATCAACTTCACATTCAATCGACATTGACTTTTTCCACTTCAACCTCCCACCATACAAACGCTGTCCTGATGTACTATAAATACAACAAATAAACGTAAAAAATACCTTCCTGTCCAACAACGTCTCAACATTAAACCTTAGTCAATCAAACCAACGCATCTACAAAACTCAGTAGACCACCACAAGCCTTGGCAGCTTGATGGTTACATAACAAAATCTATTTCAGATTTCGGTTATGATATTGCTCCTGAAATATCAAACAGATTATCTGAGGAACGTGGGTGTGTTTGGAGATTGACAAGGCCACCAGTGATCAAGTTCTGACCTTGGACGTGTGGGTTTCTAAGTCTGGCTCACTCGTTCTCTCTCTTACCGTGGTAATGAAACACCTGCCGTGAAAAGCCGAGCTCACATTCATTATGAATCTCTCAATGATTCGATGCTACACTTGACCTTTATCAGCCTACAACATCCTCTGTTCCAGCACTATACCGTCCGAACGGAGAGAGAGAAAGAGAGAACAAAAAAAATACAGAATTGATTTTGGCAAAAAGGCCGAAATATGACTGTGATCTGATGGTAGAGAAAGGTTGTGCATCAGCCGAGATAAGAGGCTAGCTGAAATTGATGTGAAAATGTCGATAAGCAGCCACAATATGGGAAAATATCAGGTGAGGACACATGCCATCTGTACGGTGAAATAGGATCGTGCTTTAGGCCTTCAAATAGTGGATTGTGACCCAAAAATGGGCTACATTTATAAACAAACAACAACAAAGGTTGCACACTATTACATAGCTAGACATTATTTAGCCTTACTTCCAGAGTGTAGTTATTGTGACAATATTTCTGTAATCATATGCAACATAATTTTTTATTGTTTTGTGCTGCTGCATTAATTGTAGTTAAATTATGTGCTCCAATGACTGTATACTGTATATGATTTTCACAATTTAAGCTCGATGAATCTTGGCACTGATAGTGAAATATGTCCATGAATGTTTTTCTGACATGTTTTTTCTTTTTTAAAGATATGATATATGAAAGTCGGTTAGGGTTAAAAAAAATGTTGCTATAAATAAAAGAAATTAATCACGGCAATAAACACCAAATCACAAACTCGTGAGTATGCGCTCATTTAAATCCAATCAGTGACTTTTTTTAAATCTGGATAGGAAAAAAGCAATGTTAAATGGCAATATTTAAAGCAACTAATGATATAATTGTGCATAATTTGCGTAGAACACATCCTGCTTTGTGCCATGAATTACTACTATCTGCTATGATTCAAGAGGCATTTAGAAATTTAACATAAACCAATAAATAGATTTCAAGGTTACGTTTGAAAAATAAAATACACATTTAAACAAACACGTCTTAAGATTAGTGTTATTTTAGATTATACACAACATTTCAGATTTTTTTTCACTTTTTTATTCAGTTATCATAGGGATGGTTCACCCAATAGTGAAAATTCTGTCATCATTTACTCACCCCTTACTTGTCAAAAAACTGTTTGAGTTTCTGTTTGGAAAGCTAAAAACCTGTAACCATTGTCTTCCATTTGTTTTCCGATTATGGAAGTCAATGGTTACAGGTTTTCAGCTTTCTTCAAAATATCTTCTTTTGTGTTCAACAGAGGGGAAAAAACTCATTAAGGTTTGGAACCACTTGAGGATAAGTAAATAGTGGGTAAATAAAATTTTTTAGGTGAACTATGCCTTTAATAGCTTTAGATTTGCTCAACAATAACAACATTACACTTTTAAGTAGATCTCAAGAAGAGCTCTCGATATTTCTACAGTATTAATACGCTGGAAATATTATGCTTTGTCGATAAATCCCTTAGCAACTTTACTTTAAATCAAGTTTGGTAATGTTCTGATTTACCTCGGAACAGATTGATCCAGATTAAATCTAAAAAATAAACTAAAATCCTCAAATCCCTATGCTGTATGAGGGGGAAAAAAACTGCTGAAAAAGTGGGTGGCCAGTGTTATTCTCTGTATTGTTGTCAGAACACTTAGCAAAGGCTGAGTACAGAGCAATCAGTTTGCACATCCAAGCCCAGCGACTCTGGCTCTAGGCATATGGCACTCATGTGGGCGTTTGAAGGGGTTGCCAGAAATGCAACAAAACACTGGGGAAGATAAATGCAGATTTGATTTTCGATTTCACTCGGTTTGAACCTTCAAGCCTTTAGCCTTCTCCAGCTGTTTTATTGTATTGCTTCCCCAACTGCTTAGTTAGGATATCATTACCAAGGACATTATCAATGCATTCAGTCACTGCTCATTAGGCTTGCTACACGACTAAACAAAATCGACCCTTGCAGGTAAAAAATTTTACCACAAAAACGCCCAAGTGCAAGACAGTGCAAAGCTGCAATCTCCACAAAACAGGCCTTATCTTGTATCCCCTTTAGGTTTTTATCACCAAAGCAGTTAAAATGATTTCTGGGTATAACCTCATGGGAGTTTGAGACATCTGCGGACTGAAATAAAAACTTTTAGAAAAGACTGGCAAGATATAGGAAAAGTTTGACTTTGGACGCTTTGGGACCAGAAGCATTTTTTTCTTTCCTTTTGAGGCATAGTTTGGCCAGAAGTGACAACTTTCACATCATTTATCCACCCGCATGTTGTTCTAAACTTGTAGGACTTTCTCTCTTCAGTGAAAAGATATTTTCCAGAATGCCCAAGCTGCTTTTTTACATACAATAAAAGCAAGGTTTTGATTTTAATTTCAGTCTGAAACTATTCAATTTCAAAAGAGGTTTTATAAAAGCAGCATCTGAGGACTAAAACTTTTCTGAAATACATGTGGTAAATGGGGATAAAAGCTTGACTGTGGACACACTGGGACCAGTAGCACCATATTTTTTCTTTTGATTTAAGCCATAGTTTGACTACAAATGACAACTGTCTCATCATTTGCTTTCGTTTCATGCTCTAAACCTGCTAGACTTTCTCTTTTAGGTAGAACCCAAAATAAGATCATTTGAAAAATGTCCAAGCTGCTCTATTCCATATGATGAAATTGAATAGTTTTTGTTGTACACTTCAGCTTGATTTGAATCATACAAGTGCAGTGGACTTATCACTAAGCCAGTTAACATTAGGGGTGGGAATGTTTAGGGACATCTGATCTAATCCAATTCCGATACATGTGCCTGTCAACGCTTATTATTATTTTTTCTACCTCGTGGCCGCAAAAACCCGCACCATCGAGATCTAATTTGAACACAGAATCGACAAAAGTTCAGAATCGATTCTGTATTCAAATTAGATCTCGATGGTGCGGGTTTTTGAATCATCACAGAAAGAATCGTGATTCATCAATTAATAATTTTTTCTCCCACACCTAGTTAAAACTATTTCAAAAGGCATCTGCAGACAGAAATAAAAACTTTCAGAAAAGACTGGTAAGATAAGGTAAAAAAAAAATTGACTGTGGACTGCGAGTACCATATTTTTTTTCTTTCGATTTAAGTTATACTTCAGCCAAAAGTGGCAAATATCTTCTTGACTCACCCTTATGTTGTTCAAAACTTGTGCGATTTAATGTCTTTAGTGAAAAACAAAAGAAGATATTTTGAAGAATGTCCAAGCTGCTGTTTTCTGTACAATAAACGTCAATGGTAATAAATTTTTGGCATACATTTCTTATTGTTATTCATACATTTCTTAACTGCTACATGCAATTTAATAGTTGTTTTTTTTGCTGCATATCTTTAGGAAATTCTGACAGCAGTTCTGCTTTGTTTGAAAATTTGACTTACAGAGCATTTGGGCTGACGCTTTCACTTTTACATTTACACTTTTATCCAAAGTGGCTTACAAGCGAGGATAAAAGAAGAACTTCAAATCAATATTAATCAGAGAAATGACGAGTTATTCATATTTTTTTCTCTTCCTCTGAGCATACGGAAAGGAGAGAGTGTGTGTTCTACAGGTGGCTTGTCAAGCCCACTCACCTGTGTGGAGCACACTCAGAATTCAGCATTGTTTTCCAATAATAATGCGGTGCTTATTAAAAGGTGTCTGGTGCACATTGAGATGAGAGAGCATGTCACCTACTGGTGGTTTGTTAAGCCCACTCACCTCCATGAAGCACACAAAATCCTTGTTTGTACTTGTATAGTTCTTGTGTACTACAAAACGAACTGTTGCGTGAATTTAAAAAGTAAGTAATCTGTACCGTCTTTAACTTTTTGAACTAGTGGTATTAAATTGTATGCACGCCATAGACCCTGTGCCGGCATTTTAATCTTAACCTTGAATGCGATTATGCGCAGAGCTGCGAGTATTTATTGAAAAACCTAGACGTTCTTCACACCACCTTGAGCTATTAAAAAGGAGAGCAAAAAATATTTACTGTGTGTTATGAAAGTTCCTGAGCAAAGCCAATAAAAGACGAAATTCAATGCTCCTTTAGTCCCAAGTTTTGGAGCACGATTTTTTTTTCTGAATCTGTTGATGGTATTTGTCCAATCCTTTCTCGACTGTTTGTTTGCTTTAGCTGTGAGACATCCGGCGAATATCAGGGCCGACGGCTTGTTGGTCCAGCAAGATATAGGCTGTGTGTTTGTAAGAGAACGAGATAGAGAGAGAGAGCAAGGGAACACAAGAGCGAGAGAGAGAGAGAGAGAGTGGTGGTTGATCTGTGAAGTAAAACTCTCATTAAATTTTAAGCCGCCAAGCACCCGCAGGAATTCCCTTAGGTCCAGGACCCAGAGAAATGGATTCAGGAGAGAGAGAGAGAGAGAGAGAGAGAGAGAGAGAGAGAGAGAGAGAGAGAGAGAGAGAGAGAGAGAGAGAGAG
>CAIGQW010031024.1:5539376-5573721 GCA_903798125.1 Danio choprae
TCTTTGGACTTGTGGAGGAAACCGGAGCACCCGGAGGAAACCCACGCCAACACAGGGAGATCATGCAAACTCCACACAGAAACGCCAACTGACCCAGCCGAGGCTCGAACCAGCGACTTCTTGCTGTGAGTCGAACGTGCTACCCACTGCACCACTGTGAGGCCCAATAATAATAATAATAATAATAATAATAATAATAATAATAATAATAATAATAATAATAATAATAATAATAAATACAGTAATAGAGTAAAATAAAAATACAGTAATAGAAATGTAATATATTATAAGAATCTAAAATAATAACACAGTGGCAATAATCGTAAATAAAATGTCTGAAACGAGTTTTCAAATGTTTGTTTTCAGGTCTGCCAAATATGCTGTTGTTGTGTAAATAAATAACTTTTTGTTTTTAGTTGAAAATGGTGTCGTGTAAATGCATCCTTAGACTGTACCAATATTCCGCATTTTTACTGAATATTTTATCAAATAAAGACATTATTATTAAGCATAACAGTGATTTTAACAAAAATAACTATCTAAAATACCCAACAACGACAAATTCCCAATGACATATTGACTATTAATCAAAAAAAGTGAGGCAACCCACCTTTGCTATTTCCGTCGGGACCTCTAAGCACAGTGCACTCCTCGATGACTCCGTAGGGCTCGAAAAGACGGTACACGTCCTCCTCCGTCTGCTGTTTGTTCAGCATCCCGACGAACAGCTTCCTGTCTTCTGAAGCAAAGAAAAACAGCACGAATCAAACAACTGGCGTCACCCCTAACCTAGCCATTACCCGCATACATTACTATTGTAAGCACAGCCCAAATAGCACTCAGACTTTTGGGCCTCGGCCAGGACGGGCAAACAGGGACTGCTTTTGCTTGGCCCATTTAGCTTGCGGAATGGAGTCGCAGCAGTAATTGTTCCCTGTGCCAAGTCTGTTCATTTTAATTTGGGGGATAATTGGGTTCAACCCCGTGTTGGAAATGGTAGGCTAGGCCTGAGGTGATAGCGCTAAGCTGTCCTGCTTAGAGGCCTGCTTTAATGGGAAGAAGCAGACAGAGTTTCTACCAAACTCTGGAGGGTGGAGATAGGCTGAGACTAAAGCTATGGTTGACCTGAAAACCAAAGCAACGTGAGATGCTGTCATCAGCTTTTGTGTTTAGTCTGTACTAATTGGTTGTGTTTATAGATAATGCTTTCTTCGAGCTGAAATCTTGAATGTGAACATGAAATTATAAAGAGCTCCATGCCTGGAGATACTGGCCAAGGACAACTTGTGTAAGTGAATCACAGTAGGAAATCTAAGTAAATCTATTCATTCATTTACAGGGCAATTTTGCTATTAACAAAAAAACCCTGAATTTGTATCAAATGTGAATTTGCTTAGTTTATGGTCAGGTCACCACAGGGTTATTATAGTTACCCTAAATCCTAAATTCAATTGCTACTTGACAAAAATATATTCTGTTATAATATTATTAAGTCAGATATATTATTTTGCCTATTTTAGCCTGTGTCAAAAGATACACTTCAAAATTATATTTAGAGACATTTAAAATGAGCTAAAATGTGATAAATATTTGATTAAAATGAATAAATATATACAATTATATATGTACTTTATAATTATATAGATATTTTTTTATCTCAAAATGTTTGGTTATTTATTAAATCTTTTATTAATTTTATTAGATTTTTTATTAATTAAAATTGAATTTAGCATGTTTTAACATTTCCATGAATTCCCTAGTACCCACAGATTAAAACCCCTTGTCTAACAAAATCACCCAAATTAAAAAACTAAATATTGCAATGTCATTTTTCCCCAATTTTGTGCAACTTCAAATTGTCCAAATAATCCCAAAAGACCTCCTACTCTCCACCTAACATGTGATTTCCATGAGATGTGCACAAAAAACAAGGTATTCACACTTCAATGCTTTGTACCAAAACGCATACAAATTATGACCAAAAACGATGCCAGCCACATCCTTTTTATTCACTTGCTTTCCTGCTTACTCATAATGCGTGTAACACAAGTTTGCTCATTCAGTCGTGCTTTTGTCACCATGAGAACTCCAGCAAAAATCACAGAGCATGATGAAATAAGAAACAGCAGAATCTAAACATAAGACATGTCTGAACACATTAACACCAGGTGAGTCTTGGCCGACAACCTAAAGTCAGGGTGAACCGGGAGCTGCTCTGACTTTTATTTCAGTATGTTGATGATACTTTCAACTGAAACAGAATATTGAGTAGGGGGTGGAGCTTTCTTTTTGCGCATCATTCCCTTTTAAGAGGGGCGTGATTAAAAACATTGTGGCTGAACTGACGTCAACAGAGAAGCACCGCCACTCCAAACGCGGAAACAAATGCTCAGACTTTGATGGAAACCTTTTTTTCCCAGTGTATTAACTTGCACATATTAGTTGTAAAGAAAAACAATGTGCACCAGCCGATAAAGATTGACTTCCCAATAGGCCCCTTGATGTCAAAATGACATCAAATAACACATGCCAAAAATGCTAATTGATATGATGTCAATTGTCCACCTAGATGTCAAAAACATTGGCGTCAAAAAACACCATTACAGGACAGTCGATTTTGTAATTGACTTTGACACTAATTTTAGATGTCAATTTGATGTTGTTTTGACATCAAGCTAGTTTACATACAGTGGTAAGGATGCAAAATCGTTTAGATTAATTAAACTTCATATATTATAATAGTTTTTGTGTTGTTATTCTGGTGGTCAAAAGGGCATCAATGTGTAGATGTCAAATGAACGTCAATGTTTTGGCCCAATCCCAATTCTACCCCTTGGCCATTCCCCTTACCCCTCGTTTTGCACGTTAATGTGAAGGGGTAGGAGTGTCCTAATTTTCTTTAGCTTAAAGGCGTAGGGCTAAGGGGAAGGGCTAGATAGCCCTTGAAACTGAGATTTTTCCTAGAATACAACATCTAAAACGGCAGCATGGCTGCACACACAAGTCAGGAGATGCACCAAGGAGTATTTTTTTGTCATTATTACGTATTTTTACAACAAACAAGCATATATTTAATACATTCATAACGACGTTCGTGTTTTATCGTCAAGCTTTAAAAAAAAAAAAAACGATAAAAAAAAACCCAATACATTTTGCTATCTATAATCCATAATAATAACTCAATGACACTCGAATACCCTGTCAGAAAAGTCTGGTGACTGGGAATTTTTTTTACAGTGTCTGGTATAATGTTAATGTTTTTTTCGTGTGTTTACATAGATGAATATGGCCACGGTGTGAATGCCCAGTACAGTTACAATCTTATTGCCATATTATATCGTTATGATAACATGATATTGTTGCCTTCAGTGATTTCCTGAAGATAAATACCAAAAAATAATGCAACTGGAATAACTACAGCAGTCGCGATCGTCGATCTCATATGAAGCAAGAGATCGCGATGACCTATGATGATGTGTGCAGGTGCTGTAGTGGTGTCCCTATTATTAGGGGTAAATTTTGAAGCCTGTCCTCTTCACACTCTGTTTTAAGGGCGAAGGGGAAGGGGAATTGGTAGGGGTACAAAAATACAATTGGACCCAAATCGATTAGCATGTGTTTTAAAGTCGTTTTGACATTAAGGTACCCGCTGGGTTTAAATATAAACAAATCCCGGTGAATATCAGGTGGAAAAAGAGACATGCAGCCAACTCCAAGCCAACTATACAACTTTATCAGCGCATTGATCTTTTTGAATATATGTCATTGGGATGGATGTGTCTATTGAGTATCTCTTAGTCTCGGTGACTCTGACCCGCGCGTATTGATATTCCCTCATCTACTCAGGAACCTGGCTGGCTCGCCGCAGTTGTGACGCGCTCTAAAATAATCACGAGTGTCAGCATGTTGTCTGGGCCCCGTACACGCTCTTTATCGTTTGTGGCAGGATCAGAGGGTATGTATCAAAATAGAGGCGATGCATTGTGACATCTGTCACGTTACATCGGAGAGCATTTATCTGCAAAAAAAGAAGGCCCTGAACTGGAAAATAAAAGGGCAGGATGGGCCTTCAACAACGCCTGCAGGGAATCTTCCGATCTGAAGGTGGGCTGGTATAACGTTCCTGGATGCATTCACAAGCACGCTCGCATGGCCTTGAGGTCCTTCTGTGCTTCTTGTGATGTCTGAACTGGTGGGGGAGTCTGACTGGACAGGATTAATGTACGAAGCTGACCTGTATGAATTTAATACTGCATGTGCTTCATCTCAATATTTATGCCATGAGCGCTGCTGTGGTAGCATGCTTTAAAATACACCCTTGCGGCTGTCTGATGGTTGACAGCTGAAAGGGAATAATACTTATAGGCGTAAACAGTGGAACAGTAATACACACTATAAATCAGAATAGAGCATATGCAGGGGATAATACTTCAAAAATCTAAAGGTTTGTCAAAATAAATTATTGTCACATTTAGGTTTGTTTGTGTTTTTTTTGGAGATTTTAAAGATTCACTCTTTTACACAAAATAAAGTCTCTTAAAATTAGCATAAATCTCTTAATGTCTTAAAATTGACATAAATGGATTAGGAATTTATTATAATGTCATTATGACGTGCAACTTATTTAGAGATTTCTAAACTCACATGAGGTTGAAAAGTGCATAAGTATAAAATAATTTTAATAAATGAATTTCATAAAAATATTGGCTATACTGTATTTCATTGGCACGTTTATGATAATACATGTCTGAAATACATATTTGTGATGAATATTATAAATAAAACAGAACATAATTAAATCAGAAAAAAAAACAATAGTTTGATTCTTGTCTTATTTGTGGACAAATCAATTGATCGAATAAAATCTCATTTTAATTTAAATCACAAAAACCATTTAAATTATATATCTGATTTAAAAAGTCAAATAGTTGTGAGATTTATGGATAAATGACTATTTTGAGTGAAATCTTTTCAATGAACGACTAAAGACAACCTGAATGACTAATACTAAAAAAACAACTTGTCTTGAAATTTTGTCTGATTTTTGTCTAAACAAATCAATCAAACCCTTTGTAATTTTCACTTTGTTTACATGTCTTTGATGTGTGTTGGCACAGGTACCACGTTTATTGTTCTTTTGCATCTTTACTAAACCCTTTCACAATTTCTCTTTTTGTGTTATACCAAATAAACACGATGCAGTTTTTAAACTATGTAAAGGTGAAAAAAAATGAGGGCAGAATTTTTTACGGTGAAAAATTTCTTTAATGTGGTTTCCTTTGAATCTCTGGATATTTTATTTAGCACTGTAGCTGTTCTCTCCCGGTTTAATAAAAAGCAAAAGTTTTGAGAACCTCCAAGCGATTTATAAAATAAATCAGCCAGAGAATGTTTTCATCACTCTTTTTGACAGGGATGAGGGATAAGGCATCACCACAGGGCCGCCATAAGAAAATAAAAACAGACACCGATACTGAACACTTTTAGACAAAAGAAAACCGCACACTCACACAAACACAATACAATGCAGACTGCATTATATTACGCTCTGTATAGGTGAATGTGTGGCAGTCTTGCATAATTCAACCTTTTCTGTTTACTCAGACAACAAAAAGTGATTGTAGTCAATAATGCAGCTGCTGTCTATAAATAAGCAGGCAAAGTGAGTTTATCGACAGCATGACCACAACAGATTCATTAAAAGGCATTGAAGTATAACATGCTGTACAGTATCCTGTTTATTTATATATATAATGCACACTGTGATAAACTGTTCAGCAGCTTAGGCTCATGAAAAAATGTGTGTTTATAATACTTATCCAGTTCTATGTGTTCTGCTCTGGGCAGGACTAGAACTGGTGTTCCTGGAATTAGATTCTAAATGCTTAACATTTACATTTAAGCATTAAGCAGAACTTAAACCCATGAACACATACCCGGAGCAGTGGGCTGCCCAGGGAGCATTACCTCAGCCGTGAGGGTGGAAGACAGTGCTGGTTATTTATTCCCCCCCACATACAATCCTTGCTGGTGCCGTGACTTGAACCTGCAACCTTTGAATCACAAGTGCAATTCTCTAACCATTAGGCCTCACCCCACCTGGCCCTTAAGTGGCTTAACTAGACCAGCAAGGGGATTTGAACAGCATTTCTGACATGGAAGGTAGGGGTGCTAAAAAAAGGAAGCTAAAGAGCTCAGCCTCTAGGGAACCTCTCGAAGCCATGGGATTGAGTTTTACCTGCACATTGGTGCCATGACCCAGATGTGGAGTTTAGGGTAGTGTGCATGGCTAAAGCTTGGCTTACACTGTGCAATCTTTAATAGTCCTTTATGATTGTAGTTTGTCAGACTGTATGAACATGATCCCCATGTCACAGTGTAATATTTCAGCTGTCATAATGTCAGACTGTATGACAATCAAGTCACGCGAAAGAAGACCCATCTGGAGTTTGATGTCATCCAACCATGACACATTCAGCAACACGCATCCTGAAATGCTACCTAACAGCATAAACAAGCAAGCTTATACGCCTTGATAATAAAACCTTGCAAAGTTTTCTAGCAGTCATTTGAATTGCATCATCATGTTTGGCAGTGAAGTCACATTGCAGGAAAGTGTCTCAAATCTTTTGACACTACGAGAAGGTTATCTCTGATCACAACAGCCATAAATCGGCTGTCTGTGTATATGTCAAACCAGTGATCAAAGACCACTTATTTTAGCCTAGGATTATAGGAATCTTTGGGATTTTAAAACGTTGTCTCAGACAACCAAATAGTGGCCAAATAACACGCAGTATGAGCCAGCTAAAAAGAGATACATGTAAACCTTACTACTACTGAAGAGGCTTCACGCCCATCCGGTTCACGGCACCGGTGTAACAATTATGGGTACCATTCACCCCGCTCCAGAACAGGATTCATAGAGGCGTTTCTCAGGACAAATCAGATTTGTACAGATTTGTGGCATGGGAAGCAGTTGGAGGTTAAGATCACAGCCTCCTGTGCAGCACTTGAGGCCAGAGGAGTGAGATTTATCTGACCTCACGCAAGGACAAGGGTGGCAAGTGTAACTAAGGCCAGCTCCTAATAGATGTGCAAGTAAACCTTTGACAAATTTAACCTGAAGTGTTGTGCTCGCCTCGCTCTGAGAGGGATTCAAACCAGCATTTCTGGCATAGGAGTCAGCCTCTAAAGGACAGAGTAGCATTTACCCACACAACACTTACAAGCTGATCTCTATTAATCTAACCTTACCTCCACCAGGATCACAGCACAACAGTTACCCACCAGTTATACTAACCCTGTGTGTTTCTGGCAAGTAAAGGGGATGTGCTAGCAAGGGTGCTAAAGACCACATTATGTAGCATCAGTTGCTAGCACACCTCTTAAACCTATTTCAGTCCTCAGTCCTTCCTAAATCCAGTTCCATTTGTCATGGCACCAATGTAACCAGTCTGGTTGTAGTCACCCCACTGCGATTGGGATTTGACCAGAGTTTTTCCATCATAACATAGATGGTGACATTTTTGCAAAGATTTTATTATTTTTCCTTGTGCATGCTTTGTGGGAGTTTACAAGTAAAATGTCTAGTAATGAGTGTAAAAACGTTTAATGTTTTCTTGAAAAAAAAAAGAAGCTCATATTGTGGCACTTTGGAAACCAAATAGCTAAATGAGTGGTTTAAAGGGTCATTGGTTTAAAGTTCATGTGAAATCGAAATTTACAATGCTTATTTTACTAGTGCACATTGTTATTCTTGAGGTGAACAATTAATCCATGCAAGTTAAACCACTGAGGAAAAAGTCTGAGCATTTGCTTCTGCATTTGGAGTGGTGGTCCTTCTGGGTTGACATCAGTTTAATGACTTCAGCTACAATATTCTTAACCACTTAATCAAGTCTCAGCAACTTTAACATTTTTGAAAACAGCTCATCATGTACACTTGAATGGAATTCATGCTTGTGTTTTAGTGACTCTAGAGTTTGTTACATGAGAACTGCAGTGATCCGTATGTACAGGTACGTGTTTTTTGAGTATTGCAAAAAGTGACAATGAGTCTGCATAGCTGTTTAATCACTACAGTGACATCAGGGTGATCCAGTGTTCTCATCGCACGTTTAATTGATTAGCGCTCTTGATATTTGCATACTTTACTCCCGTGTGTCCTTCATACTCGGTCCGGCCCCACCAGCTGTGATGCTGCCTCCAAAAATTACTCCTATCAAGCTTCATCAACTTCAGCGGCTGGAAAGAGTTTTGTTTAATACATCACAAATTAAGCAACAAAACGACAAGGGGAGAACAAGACTGCTAGCTCCATGTCTAAGGGAATTTACGTCCTTGTGATATGACTGGAAGCAAATTCGTATTTGTTTAATATCATGACTGATTTTTGTTATCTTTATAATAGGAGGAATGCGTCTAGACTGCAAAAATAGCTATATTACTGTAGGCCTTGACTATATACAGCCGTGTGTTTACTTCCACAATTCTCACACATTAAATAAAGGAGATAT
Organism: Danio choprae; assembly: GCA_903798125.1. Taxonomy (NCBI): domain Eukaryota; kingdom Metazoa; phylum Chordata; class Actinopteri; order Cypriniformes; family Danionidae; genus Danio; species Danio choprae. The sequence goes on from CAIGQW010031024.1 coordinate 5,547,896, forward strand.
AACAGCCTAGAGTGGTTTAACATGTTGATGCCAAGGACTTGAAATATAATGATCCTGATATCTAAATTATAAAGATCTATTTATACCTGTGACAAACAATGTTATCATTATATAGACAAGAAATTATATAGACAACAATAATTAATTATGCAAAAAAGATTTGGGATAACACTGCTCAATAAGGTTACATTAGATTTTTTTTATAGATGAGCGTTAATGTTATTCAATTGTAATAATTATGAAAAAATTATTAAATAACAATAATATAAATAGTTTTATATTTATTAAATACTATATGAAGAACTGATTTTAATATTGATATCAACATGAACAAAAAAATTTAAATGCTAAATGCTTTCACGTGCTTCATTGGACTATAAATGGTGTCCCGAAATAATAAAATGGAAAATTCAGGCCCATCTGACATAGAAAAACAATCATAATATTTCACATAAATTCATTACACAGATATCAATCGTTCAGAATAAAAGACAGGAACCCCCCGCAGCAGGTTATCATCTCGATCTACTACTAAACATATAAAACCGATAAACGCGCCGCTGTACTGCAATCGCATTTTTACAATTTAGATCTGTGTTGTTGTTTAGTCTGCAAGAAGCGTCTCTGTAAACATGCAGACAGTATCCTGGCTCACAAGAGCAGATCCTGCAGCTTCTGATAAGCCGCGAGGTGAACGGTCGAGTTTGTAAATCACTGTCCTGAGAGAGAGACGAGCGATAGTGAATCATCACTTTTCCCGCTCTTTTTTTTGAGAGTCGATGGACTACCTGTCAGTCATGCCTAAATAGGGTGGGGGGTCATTCCTTAAATCTGCTGTCAGGCCGCCGTGAGTAAATCCCATTGTCTGAGGCGGCGATAAGGAGAAATGATGAACAATATTAGCATCTTGATAAAAAGCAACATACGAATGAACAAACACATTAGCGGAGAATTACCGGGTGGGCAATTATTCATGCGTAGAGTGAGCAAACCCAAAGAAAAGTGTTGGTTTAGCGTGCAGATAAGCGATGTAGACAGATAGGATGGGGCCGAGATAGATTTTGCTGCCATTTCCACTTGGCAGACCAGAATTGAGCCTTTGAAAGCGGCGCGCGGCCCCGAACACTAATTAAAAACAACACAACAATTACCGCATGTAACAAAACACAAGCTCAACAAACAGACAAAGAGGGTTAAAGTAATTAACCTACAGAACAAACCCGGTAGATTTGGATCCAATTCATTATATATAACATATCTTGTTTTGTAGGAATATGCACATCCGTCGGGATCTCTATCTGGCGCAGATGATCGGGGGCTTCGAGGTCTTTTGGCTGCTGTCGATTTTGAGACACGTCTTCGAGTTTCACCTCCCGTGAGTTAATCTGAAACAATCAGCCTCGGATTAGTTCACCAAGGGTTTGGCCAAATAGATTAATCTACATCGAGCCACAGACGTTTGGCAGTTTTTAGCAAACAGATGGGCATCAAAATTTGATCAAGGGAAGTAAAAAAGAAGTCAACAACTTCATTTCCATAACACTGCGTGCCAGAGTTATGTAAAGCTAAACAGTTTATGTAACTTTGGCTTGCTAAATATCGCAAGGAGTTTGTTCATCCGGCCAAGCAGACTTGCTTGGACAGTTCTGATGACATTTTTGCAAGACTTTTGGTTGCAAGACTTTTTGGCTTGTTGTCACATTAGATTTTTCAGCTTACACTATTTGTACTCATAAAAAGTTATACTTTTTTTTTTATCATTGAGCAATTATATTATATTTTCAAATTAAGTTTAAATTAGTTCATTTTGAATATATGTATATGTATCAATTCAATGTATTCAAAATAGTCCATGTTGTTTTGTTGTTGTTTTTCATTTATTTTAAAAATCTATACATATTTTTGAAAAAAAAAAGTACATTTAATGGAAAAATTTGGGAAAAAAATTAAATTAATTTAAAGAATTAAAACATAATTATTAATATAAAATATTAAAATCTATATTTAGAAATGTATATTTAATTTAATTATTTTAATTAATTTATTTTTTATGCATATTTATTTAATAATTAAAATAGTAATACCAAGAAAAAGTGTATTCATTATTTGTTTTTTGTTTTTCTTTAAAACTAAGGAAATTAGTTGTATTAATTTTAATAAATTAAATGAAAATTACTATAAATATTGCATTAATAATTATATTTACAAATAATTGTATAAAAATATTTATTAATGTAAAATCTCATATACATGTTACATATTTGTATCTATTATTTGCAATTAAAATAGTACATGATTTATTAATTTATTAGTACATAGAACTAACTTATATTCATATTTAATATTTATATTTAATTTATATTTAACTAAAGAATTACATAAAAGAATTACATAAAAGATGCAAAACAAGGCTAAATATCGTTTTACCACATAAAAAAAAGATACTTAATTCAACAAACAATGCTTTTAAACCAAGTGCTTATCAACTATCTGACTCAAAGCTGCACTAAATCTCCAAGCGGTAACTAAGTGAACTGAACCGCGACGCCGCACACTGTAATCTAAATAGATTGCGGTATTCGGGTTGCGTCTGCAGTTAACTGCTAGGTCAACACATAAAATAAAAGCCGCCGGCTGCAGAGATGGCCTTCAGACAGCAACAACAAATCACCAGGAGACTTGAAGCAAATGGCCAGCACATTTTCCATGTCACCATTCCATCACAAATGACGTAAAAATGCTGGAAAAGTTATTTGTGCACTCTAATAGCAGTGGCTTACAGCTTCTCCTGTACGTTTCCTGTTTAAAAAAAGCAACAGAGGCATGAGATGCTCTTGTTTAAAATGAAAGTGAAAGTAAAAAAAAAAGCAGATTTCTGAAGGTGTAATCAAAACGGTTGACGCGCAGAGGGAAACCTTGAAGATATTATAAGCGGCCGCATGCATATAAAACCGAGGCTAATATTGGGACGCGGGGGAGGAAACAGTAGGCCTAAAATATTTTATCTCCACCATATACTTCACTGCAAATTTACACTCCATATGATAACACACGTGAAATATGACCTGCTACCTTGTGTCGGCTTCGACGTATTACAGCAGCGCTCATAAATCTCTAAACCCTGTCCAAGCAAGCCAGTATATAAACATTTACAATATTGCAGGGCTATTTATACTGTCTTCCTTCATAATGCCACTCGCCGGGCGCTTCCGAGACGGTTATGATATGGATTTTGTTTTGTTTCATTACATTTATGGCTGTTTTTATTACATATACAAGCGCAGCTGCTTTCTGACGTACAGTAGCTGCCGTTTGATGTACATGCATCATTATTTTTTTCATTGTTTGATGGATACTGATTTATATGCTTCGCTGTAACCAACCACACACACACACACATACACACACACTTTTCCTTACAAGCGGTTAGTTAATGAGGAAGTCACATGCTGTAGTGCACTCAAATCATTAACCTCGGCTTTCTGATTTTTTTAGGAGAATGCAGGTCTGCTTGTACGGGACAAATAACTTTATTAAGAGGTTAAAAGCAAGCATGAACGTCAGTCATAAAAGCCACAGAGTGAAGAGACCGCATTGGCCTTCTGGGATTCTTCAAGGCGCAAAGTGGAGCGGAGGACAAGAGGTGAATGTGCAAGAGTGATAACTGATAAATAATGGGGGAAACAGATGCTGGGAGGCTAAAGAAATATTAGCCAAAAAATTGGTCTGAAAACTTTGATTAGTTCAAAATGACACACTTGCTCTTTAAGAAACCTGACCTCATCTAGTTTGCATTAATAAGGCACAATTCTTGCTATTAAATCAGTGAAGTAGTAGTTAGTGTGGTTAGTTAGGTGTTAGGTAGGATTCTGTTTGCAGTATATCTACAGTGCATGTGTAAGTACTAGTAAACATACAATAGCTTAATAATAGGCAGATATTGAGCCACTAGTATTAACTAATAAGCTAAATTATTGAATTTTGATGTTATGATGTTAGTATATGGTCTAACAATGTCTGAGGACACATTGTTCACCTTTAATATGAACATTTTACTATATTATTTTTGTGGAAAATATATTATAATACATGAGTATGACAGTAAAATGACTAATAAAATACTAATATTGACTTTAGTAGAAAGTAGTAACAAATTTTAGCAATAAAAAAGGTTTTATGCTTTATATTTGTATCTATTGAAATTACACTCAATGACATGCTTTCACTTTTATGTATGCAAATGATATATACTACGCCTGTGTCCAATTACAGTGTCTACTTCCCAACTGTAAAAAAATGCTGGGTTCCACACAATTCCTTCATGTTGTCACAACACAAATCGATTAACTTAATTGTTTTTCCAAATTTAAGTGGATTGAACATAAAACAATGAAGTTGTCCCAAAATAATCTTAGGAATTGTGTTTTCAACTCATTTTAAGTAGTTTGAACAAGCAGCAAAAGTAAGTTTTTGAGTGTGTATGGTAAGGGGAAAATAGGGGTTAGTGGTCATGTACAAATTAGTCCTAAAAGCTGATTTAAACCTGAAGCTGTTTTATTATTTTACAAAAAGGAGATTTGTGTTATACAGAACAAAGTCTTTAACAGTCACAATATTTACTCCTCAACAAATGTTGCACTTCATCATCAAATGTAGTACCTAACGCAGAAGTTTTGGCTAAAAAGTTTGCAAAGTAGGACGTCACGGTGATGCAGTGGGTAGCACGATCGCCTCACAGCAAGAAGGTCGCTGGTTTGAGCCATGGCTGGGTCAGTTGCCATTTCTGTGTGGAGTTTGCATGTTCTCCCCGTGTTTGCGTGCGTTTCCTCCGGGTGTTCCAGTTTCCCCCCACAGTCCAAAGACATGCAGTACAGGTGAATTGAGTAAGCTAAATTGGCTGTAATGTATGTGTGTGAATGCAAGAGTGTATGGGTGTTTCCCAGCGATGAATTTCAGCTGGAAGGGCATCAGATGCGTAAAACATATGCTGGATAAGTTGGCGGTTCATTCCGCTGTGGCAAAAGGGACTAAGCCGAAAAGAAAATGAATGAATGACTGAATGAATGAGTCTGCAAAGTAACTACTCATAACGTTTGTGATTTTGGTCCTAAAGTTACCCAGCAGACACAGGACATCAACATGACATCCGATTGACGTTGTACCCCAATGTCATGGGATGTTGCATTTTGTTTGGAAATTAAAATCAGGATGACGTCAGAACCCAACGTCAGGCCGACTTCAATGTCAAATGTCGGACAGACGTTGCATTTTGGTTACTTTCCAATGCAACCTAAAAACAACAAAATACCAATGTCTAATGATGTTACAGCTTGACATTGTGTGGACGTTACAAATATGACGTCTATCAGATGTTGGGTTTTGGTTGCTATATCTGACAAATAAATGTAAGTATTTGATGTCAATATATGACGTTGGTTTAAGATGTTGTCTCAACGTTGGATTTTGTTCACTTTCCAACAACCTAAAATCAACAAAATATCAACTTCATTTCATGTCGTTATTAGACGTCAAAATAACATTGTCCTTAGACGCTGGTGACCTAAATCTAACTAAATATTAATGTCTTATGATGTTGTATGTCTGCTGGGTAATTCCTCATCGAATGTAGTACCTACTTTGACAATATGCAATTTCAGTCATGAGGTTTATTTCTCATTACATGTAGAACCTACTCTGACAGCATATCATTTTTGTTGCAAAGTTAATGTTATACCAACAGCATGCAAATTCAACCACAATGTTTGTTCTTGTCAAATGTGTTGCCTACTCCAAAAGTGCGCAATTTCAAAGTTGGATCAAATACATCATATGACAAAAATAAAAATAATAATCAAATAGGCGCCACGGTGGCGCAAGTGGGTAGCACAATCGCCTCACAGCAAGAAGGTCGCTGGTTCGAGCCCCGGCTGGGTCAGTTGGCGTTTCTGTGTGGAGTTTGCATGTTCTCCCCGTGTTTGCCGTGCTCCGGTTTCCCCCACAAGTCCAAAGACATGCGCTATAGGTGAATTGGGTAAGTTAAATTGTCCGTAGTGTATGTGTGTAAATGAGAGTGTGTGTGTGTGTGTTTCCAGTGGTGGGTTGCAGCTGAAAGGGCATCCGCTGCGTAAAACATATGCTGGATAAATTGGTGGTTCATTCTACTGTGGCGACCCCAGATTAATAAGGGAACTAAGCTTAAAAAAAAGAAATGAATGAATGAATGATAATCAAATAAAATACAGTTATGTTATACATTTCAATACACCTTTACACGTTTTGGCAAATTTTTCCACTTTTGTATGCAAATTCTACAATCAATGCATAATAAACATCGTACATGAGGGGCAATCAGATCAGGGGTGGTACTAAGTGCTACAGTCATCATTACACATGAGCATAGAGCTTCCCGGATGTATCGCCTTATCCATATTTATTTTCTAATCTCGGTGTGTGTTCGCTAGCTGCCCCACGCAGGGCTTTGACTTCCAAATCTGCAGAGTTAACAGTTACAGATGGGGGAAAATGCTGGATAAGGTAAAGTGGCAAAATACATAAATAAAAACATAAGCCCCCCGAAAGCTAGTCCCATATCTCAGTGATTTTATAATAATGTAGGTTGATTTCCTCCGTACAGTATACAGGCTAAAATTACAGTGTGCTGCAAACTGATAAACCTTGAACTCCTCACCTCCTCTCTCATTGTCATGCTGTTTAATGCAGTCCGGAGGAGACTGTAGGAAATTGGCTCGGGATAGCGCAGTAGCTGAGAGACCCGTAGGCCTGCCATTGACTTTGAGCAGGTACATCTTCACTCTCCGTGTGGGGTGTGTAATATAGAAGTAAATAGGAGAGCTCAGCTTGATGGAAACATCCGGACTCATTACGCCATTTAAAGCTTATTAGGATCAAGACCAAAAATAGAAGACGAACATTTCTGGGTGGTCAGACAGACGTCTAATATAACCCGAGGGAATCTTAAACAGATTAGATGAATCAAGAATTGTATTTTTAGAGAGCGAGTCAATTATGAGGAGCATGGAATTTGTAATTCATTCATTCATTTTTCTTCGGCTTAGTCCCTTTATTTATCAGGGGTCGCCACAGCGGAATGAACCGCCAACTAAACAGATTAGATGAATCAAGAATTGTATTTTTAGAGAATGAGTCAATTATGAGGAGCGTGGCATTTGTAATTCATTCATTCATTCATTTTCCTTCAGCTTAGTCCCTTTATTTATCAGGTGTCGCCACAGCGGAATGAACCGCCAACTTATCCAGCATGTGTTTTACACAGTGCATGCCCTACAAGCTGCAACCCAGTAATGGGAAACATCCATACACACTCATTCACACATACACTACGGCCAATTTAGTTTATCCAATTCACCTGTACTGCATGTCTTTGGACTCTGAGGGAAACCGGAACACCTGGAGGAAACCCATGTTAACACAGGAAGAACATGCAAACTCCACACAGAAATGCCAACTGGCCCAAACGGGGCTTGAACCAGCGACCTTCTTGCTGTGAGGCGACAGTGCTAACCACTGAGTCACCATGCCGCCCTCTATGTAAATTATAAAACTGTCATTTTGTGAATCTGTTAATATCATGACAAGTTTAGCTGACAGGCATAAATGAGTGCTTGACAACCAAAAGAACAATGGTGGATTACAGGACTGTCGGTGCGTTTCAAACAGGATCTATCACCGTCCAAAGGGCACTTTTTTTCTGAAAGACAATCATAGTTGCCAAATTGAAGTGTCGTTCCAAACCGAAGTGCTAAGAAATGGCAACTTCCAAGGGATCTTCAGAATGAAGGATTTCGAAGTGTACAACGGATGGACATGTTGGGTCCCCATGATCTTTTGATTATTGGTTGATTAGAGTTGATTTGTATTCTATTTGGAAGGGCTCATGCCTATACCCAAAGCCCTTCAAAGGGTTTACCCTCCAAAGGGACAGCTTCAAAAGGCTTAGGGCGTATGGATGAGCCCTTCCAAATGGAACACAGTGTGTATGTATGCAGATGTGTAGTGTTTACTTACAAGGAGACATCACTATCTACTGGCCTGGCATGCATAACACACTGTGGAAATGTAGCCATTTTCATAGATCCATGTCAATGGGGATCATCTGTATGTGAAACTTTTGAATTTCTTTTCACAAAACCAGTAAAAACAAAGTCACAAAACTAGAGCATTTTCCACAAAATATGTGCCACACATCATAACTTTAAACTTCAAACACTTGGACTCCAAGCTTTGGTCTTTACAGTAGCTAGGTTATGGTGGAGCACTTCTTTGCTGCCTCAGTCTTGTGGGGTTTTAACTAGCAAGAGTGGAGCTTCAATCCCAATGCTCCAGGCCTGCCCTTCCCCTAACACTTATTAAAAATAGATTTGAGAGCGAGACTCTCTCTCTCTCTCTCTCTCTCTCTCTCTCTCTCTCTCTCTCTCCTCTTCCTAGGCTTTATCTGCAAGCTTTAACAGACCTATTTGTTTTGATTTTTAAGATGGTGTGCTTGATTCTTAATGAAGTACTGTAACTATCTATACATTGACTAAAATGTTGGACAAGGTGGCTATAATTGTCCATCGGCTGTCATTCCACACTCCTGCTTTGCCTTTGAGCCTCATTTGGCAATTTGATTTAACATGGGAAAATATTTTCTCATAACCAACTGTCATTACAATTTTTGATGCAGCTGAAAGTGCGATCCATGCTAATTAAATACTGCAGTATTTATTTATTTTCTCTGTGATAAAAGAAGAGAATGGTGTGTCAAATTACCTTAAAATGATCAGCTTTATTACATTTTTCACATATGATATACAGCACAGGTGTCAAACTCAGTTCCTGGAGGGCCGCAGCTCTGCACAGTTTAGTTCCAACCTTAATTAAACACACCTGATCAAACTAATTGAGTCCTTTAGGCTTGTTTTAAACATACAGGCAAATATGTTGAAGCAGGGTTGGCTTAATCCCATAGAAGAGCGATTCAAGGTCTATACAATCTTGTCACTTTAGTGTTGGGATACTATCAAACCAAACAGGTGGATTTCCTATAGAGGGCAAAAGCAGGGCCCCTCATTGTCATAACCGCTGGCGGGGCCCCACCGCCGATCCATATGTCAGCTCTTCTTGTTTGCTCCTCTGAAACCCAGACACAGAAATACATCAAAACCATTATCATTTCTGTGAAGAATGGTGCAATTACGTGCATTTTGTCTGCTTATATTTTGATTATGTACACTAAAATCAACAATTGTAGTCTGATCTCTACTCTGATTTTGTACTCCATTTAATTGTGCAATTCTATACTAATTATGAATGTATTCAAAGAGTTTGACACCCCTGAAATACAGTATGTGCTCTTGAGGGAAAACGATATTAAACCAAACTCTAAGAGCTTTTACAATGTAAACAACTTAACCCTTTAACTGCCCCACCAAGAAAAAAAAATGTTTGGATTGCATTTCTTAACTCTTAACTCTTAATGCCAACACATCCCATAATTTCTAAAATATCAGCCTCAACCAAATGTTTGATATGTCGGTTTATGGTAAAAGTACCGGACTTAATACATATATTATGAAAAATCTGAAAATATGAAGTGTAAGACCAATTTATTAAAAAAATATTCAAATTAAAACATTTTTGAATACTAAATCATCTTTTTTTTTTTTTAAGTATGCCATAAAATATTTCAGATTTTCATTTAACATGCTCTCTTGGTTTTTTTTTTGTGGTTTTTTTACAATAAACCCAAAATCAAGTGTAGTAGTGCAACAGGACGTTTGTTTGTTTTTTTTGTTGTTGTTGTTGTTTTTTGTAAACCAACAATGCTGTGTGTGTAAGCCATTATTTAAAACGGTCATTCTTTAAATTACTTTAACAGTCATTATTTAAAACGGTAAAAACATGGTCAACCGTTTGGTAGAGCGGCAGTCAAATGGTAGAGTGGCAGTCAAACGAATAACCAATAAAATAATAAATAGGTTTCCTGCTACTAATTCTGCAGCTTTGAGACAAGCAGACATTTTAAAAGACAGTATTCATTTGAAATAGAAATAGGTTTTGTAAAACTGTAAAGGTCTATCACTTATTATGAATTCAATGCCAACAACAATAGTAATGACGAAGAATCTGTGGACTTTTTGAGCCATTTCTATGATGAATTTTGTAAAATAAATAAATAAATAAATTCAGCAGATTCTGCTATACAGAAATGACTCATCCTGCACTGCTACTGTTTTTAGTCCAATCAAAAGCTGTCTAGAATGCCATGTCCCCTAATACCACCTGCAACTAATTAGCAAGCAGAAAACAAACATTCGAGGCTGTGATGAACAGCCTCCTAACAATATCTTCCTGTTTAAATAAGACATTTGCCAAAAAGTTTAAAGATCAACATTAGATTTTTTTGTAAAAAAAAATAAGTGAAATGTATCCATGGAAACAACTAGAATATGCTAACATAATACGATAATTTTCTGCAATTGTAGTTAGTCTAACCTAAACTTTAGTCTAACCTAAACATGCCAATCGCTCATGGCAAGCTCAGCTGATTCTCATGATAGCACTCTCCAGGTCATTACAAGTAGCCCTCAATAAGCGTATGATGAAATAACAGGGAAATTCTTCGAATTTATCGTATTTTAGGATTAGAAACAGTGATTATGTATCTGCCCAGTGGATACTGCTTATCTAATTTTACATATTTGCCTGGGATTTTCAACCGCTGAGCCTCTAGGGCCTCTTTTTTATTGATATTGTCCTTCAGTGTTCCCAGAAATTCTGATTAAAGTCCTAATATCCAATAAAAGTCAAACATTCGACATCTCTGCAGCGTGAAAGCTGGCTCAATTGGGCTGGAAAAAAATCTCACTGTCCGATAGCTCATTGCCCATTAGCCTCCGGGGGAAAAGTTTCACATTATTAGAGCTGTAGGACTTACAAATGCTAAACTGCTGTAAAAATACAAATAATTATGTGAAAAAGGCTAATGTAAAAAAAAAGAACAAAAAAGCAAACACTTAGCTTGCCCTTTAACAATGATCTATTACTTTCTATGTGTGTGCGGGATGTGTGGAGGTTTGTTGCATGGTAATGGCTTGAGGAAAGTTTTAATCTTTGCAGCGCACAGTCAGCGCCTCATTACGAATTGCACCTCTTTAGCTGCAGAAGCGATACTGAGATGACTGACAGCGAGCAGAACGAGGGGCGTCTTGTATTTCAAATATCAATTGGCGGCGTCAGCGTTGCCGGGTAACGTGAGGGATTATCTGAAATTAGTTCAGTCAATTCATCATTACAAAGGGCAGTCCCTCTACTGCTGATTAGTTATTGTACACACTTGTCAATTAAAGCTCCCTGGAGAGCAGCACATAGAACAGGCTGTCATAAAACACAGAGAAAATAATGGGAGAGATAGACAGACAGAGAGAGAGAGAGAGAGAGAGAGAGAGAGAGAGAGAGAGAGAGAGACTAGAATAGTAGAGGAATGGGAATTTTTTTCTCATTTACATTCTGTTTCCAAAAGGTGAGGAGAAACTCTTTTGGCAAGATGATTTAAATTACATTTCCAAAATAATGCTAAAGAGAACGCATTTATATACACATAATGTACCACATGCTTTAGCATTTTACAGTTACATAGCAAGTGCATCTTTAGCATCAACAACTGTTGCTAAAAAAAACTATTAGTTCTACTCACTGAGCTAAGGTTTTTTTTTCAGTAGAATGACAGCCACTGAAGTCAAAATAACACATTTTACAACAAGATATGTCCCCCAAATATAACTGTGGCACAAAAAAAACAAAACACAGTCGAGCGAACAGATGATATAAATAAGTTGAACATTGCGCAGCTTCAGTTTAGTTACACGCTACAAACTAGTAGTGAAAAGTAGCCAACTCCACTGACACTACACAAAGGGGAAATATCTTTTAAAATATTAAACTAGGCAATAATATAGCTTGCAATTCAAACAGAGCCCAAAACATTCTGCAAAAAAATATTTCCCCCTTATATAATTTTAATATAGTTAACTCCAGTCTGAAGTTAACAAGAATAATTTATATTTATTGATGTGATCCAAATTCTGTAAAGAGATTATGCAAACCATAGATGACTTCTAGAGGTCTCCATAACCCTGGACCAGGCCATATCAGATGCTGTGGCAGTCATGGAGGAGTGGAGAGCATGACACTGATTCCTGAAAGACCCCAGTGACAGACCAGTCGCCGCATTAATCTCGTAAGCCAGCCTGTACACCTGCCGGTGACCTACTCACACCTGCAGCTTCTCCACGATAGACGTCCAGCTTTCCCCAGCCCCCGGCGCCTAGACTGCAGCTCTGCACAAGAAGTTTGGCCATAGAAGAAATGGTCATGCCAACTGAGCTTGGTCTCTCTTGAGGTTTTTCCTTCACTTTCGTCAATTGGTAAAGTTTTGTTCCTCGCCACTGTTGCCACTGGCTTGCTTGGTTTGGGACTTGTGTAGCTGCGCATCGATGGATTTGCTCTTCAGTGTTTGGACTTTCAGCAGTGAAAACTAAATTAAAAACTAAATTAAACTTTAACTCTGAAAACTGGACTGACACAGTTTCAATTTCAATTACTTCTATTTTAAGCTGCTTTAACACAATCTACATTATGAAAGCGCTATAGAAATAAATATAAATTGAATTTTATATTATTTATTAAATTACCCCTTACATTGTGCTTTATTAATGTCGACCCATACCCCAACCTTAAACCTACCTCTCACAGTTACGTAAAAATAGTAATTGTTGATCAGTGTCATAAAAATTATGCTATATTGATGCAATGCCCAAGTATCCGCAGCTGTGTAAAAGTGCACTTGAACTTGAATATGAGAATCTGTGCATCGACTGAAGAGCTTCATATTAGAGTAGTCCAACAATAAATCTGGTAGAACAAAAGGTAGAAGGAGAAAAAAAAGTCACCTTTCAGAATTAGTAAGGGTAACATGGCCATTCATTCTTGCATTCACTGCTCTCACTTCCTTGGTAAGCAACGGATGCCCTTTCTTTATATTTGCTCTATAGCTCAGCAAGCCGCTCAACTCAATATCACCAATATTTTTCCCCCCTTCACTCAGAAGTGGTGAGGCTCCCATGAGGGGGAGAGGGGAGATGAGCTAGACTTCTATAAAGGCATAATGATGCGCTCTAAAACCGCAGGGGTGAGCGTAACCTTTCGCTTCGGAGGACGGCGTTATTAGACGAGGCAAAGTCAGCGCAGTCGTTTAAGTGTGTCCTGACGGTAACTGCTATTCCCATTAGTTCCTTTGCTGTCTGTTGAAATGTTGGCACTGGGAGCGTGTGTGTGGGGTAGTTGGGGCAGGAGGGATTTGTAAGGGTGGTAGGGGGGAGGAGGTGATGAAAAAAAAATAAATGCCACCAGAACAAGAAATAATAGACCTCTGTTTCCTACTATTTCCAATTCAATTTCCAGCCAGTGACCTGAGGTAAGGAGAGGAAATCAATGCGAGTTGGAAGGGGTTGGGTGGTGGTGAAGGATTGGGTGTGCAGGGGGAAGAGGCAGGCCCTTCTCTTTAAGCCACAGCGCATCCATCAGCCCGCAATGTCAAAGTGACAATCCTGCTTGTCTGATCCCGATGCGCCACATCCTCTTTGAGCGTAAATTAAACCTTTGAACCGTGGAGTTACCTGTGATTAATATATGCTCCACGAGAGCAAGAGGTGTGAAAGCCTTGATTGATCCCACACTGCTGCAGTTCAGATGGGAACAAAAGGGTGGGGTAATTCCCGACTGACCCTTCTTGACAGGGGCTAGAAGAGCAGATCTTCCTGCCCTTCAGAAGAAAACGAAGACTGACTAGCAGGGCTCCAATCCACACTTTAATCAGTTAATTAAATGCCCCTGTCTGATGAGTAGCCTGGCTTATGGGCCGCAAGAGTGCAGGCTGGCTCGAGATGTAGCAATAAGCTGAAAGTATGAGGCAAGAAGGCGAGATGTTGCTTTTAAATCTATACACCCTGGGTTGATGAGATGAAACTTGAAGCCCAGGGGGTCTGTGAATCAGTGCAGGAGATGGTTGATGTACATCGGCTAATGATGAGAGCGTCTACGGAGCAAGCTAGCCTAATAGGGCCTTGTTCACAAAAACGTAGACCACTGTTTTTAATGAGCAGAATCGGTCTGTGGGATGCATATGGCACATCTCCATAAGTTTTTGAGTAGACTGCTTACCTTGAAAAGTTTCACACTAACCAGAGGGCATATATGAAGGTCGTCACTGCTTATACATGCTCAAACTTTGAGTGTATGTACATTCATCACTGGGGCAGGTGACAGAGGCATTAAAACCCTCGGGGGCATTTAAAGGGCCTCAGCAGTAGAAAAGAAAAAAGGGATGGCTTGGAGGCTGCATAGCGTGGCAGCAGTGGCTCAGTCTAAATATGGATTCTTCTGTCTGTCACTTTTATCTTCAAACAAGGCTTTCAAACGTCTGTTGTCTGAGGCGGTCAGAGTCGAGAGACCCCTGGCTCTAAAGTGGCAGTAAAGAAAAATGGAGGGAAATTCACAAGAAGGCATAAGATTGAAAACGAACAGCAGAAGGGCCACACTTCTAAAGCATGAAAGGATTGGGATTTGCTTCCTTTTATAAAATAAATAAATAAATAAATAAATAAAAACACTCACAGAAAAAAAAGTAAATGAAAGGCTCAGGATTGTGCAATATTATTTATTGCTTGTGTTTATTTCTCGTTCTTCCTAAAGTTGCCTGGAACCTTACTAAAATAACCAGACCTTCTCCAGTATGAGGTTTGGAGAGTTGTCTTATCTGAATAAAGACATTGACAGACTTGCCATTGGTTTCCAAAGGTCTTTGTTGTCCTCTCCTTTTGTGCTAGTTCTATGAAACTAACTTTTCAAGGACGTCATATTCCCTTAGATGCCTTTTGCATAACGGAATGCAAGAACATGTCTAAGTAGACTTGAGAGTGAATACATGTGTGTGTGCATGCTTGCATTAGGTGGATCCCTACTGTTACTAATCGGCAGCATCTCAGCCTTGAGAGGCACACCGCTGTCTCCGATACCAAAGTGACTGTAAAGAATAACTGTTGCTGGGATACAATAGCAGACTGCTGTAGAGAACACTCTAAGACCACAACCAAATGGCCCATAGAGACAGCTATAAGAGCCATCTACAGAATAACTTTAAAGCACTTCCTTTCATGGCACCAACCTTGTCAAGTAGAACTTGCATCCCCATGAAACTTTAACCCCCAATCCTGAAATGAATCCGACAGGAACAGTCACTCGCCTTACGCCACTCAAGACAGCATGTTGCCCATGTGTGCCATTAAGATCTTAATCCAAATGTGCGTTATGGAGACATTTTCAACACCCACCAAAAAGATATTTGATATTTAAATTTAAATCAAAGTCTACATCCTAAAATTCCTCCTTACTATGATACAATTTAGGCTTGTCCTTGACTCATGGGCAGCAATACTTGAAACGCGTTTAGATTTGGAGCAAACATCAAAGAGACCCACTGCTTACTTTCAAGTAGTTTGCACCCGGAGGCAAAAACGCGGGTTCTGAGGCTGCTGCTCCCTGTAAATAGTTTGGCTTTCAGGGCTCAGGCACGACGCGAATTTCATTCCAGCCTCCTCCTCTCCTGCCTGCGTGCTGCGATCACCCAGAGGTGCCACGGGAAAATCGCCTCACATAATAGACCTGACGATTACTTTGCAACGGTGTCGATCAGTAGCTTGGAATCCAAAGCGTTGCTTCTTCAAAGCACAGCAGAGCTTGGGCTGAAACAGATCAAGACTCTGAACAACAAGTTAACAGTGTGTGTACATAATTGATTTGTGAAAGTCAGACGTATGTTTATTTAAAAATGTAGGTCATGTGAATAGCAATAATAATGAGATAATTTCTTTATAAGACTAGAAAGCTTCATAGCCCAAACGACCTCTTGAATTGTCATTGTGTAAGTAATTCACTGTCAAATGAATACTCATTACATTTGGGCCAAAAGCACCAATCATAACTTAAAATAACACAAATAGTGCATTATTACTGAGCCATAAATATAATTACTTCTACTGCATCTGAACAAAAACCAACTGTCCTAACATATTCATATTGACTCGGGGCTGCCAAATTAAGTCATTCTGTTCATCCATTTGGAATAGGGTCCATTTAGCTTTCATGTCATTAAAGATAACACAAAATTAAATAAATACCAACAAGAAGGAGTAGCTAATTTCTCCCACAGGCATGCACACCCAGTCCATCGATAAGCATGCCCTTTCAAGGAATTTTTTTCCTTCTTCATATTCCCAAATATCACACTGCATTAGCGCTGAACAAATTCCAGTTAATTACAAAGCAAAATGTTTGAAATGCTCCCTAGACCTTTTAAATCCCCTTTACCATGCTCAGCAGGGACCTGAATATTTACTAGAGTAGTGCAAATACATCATCTAGTGTTTCGCGCATTTACGACCCACAAACCCTTAGCAACACTTGTTTCTCCTGTCTTGACTTTGACCGATACTAAGGCGGCATACTATTCCAGCCATGGAACTTTAATGAAAGCTTTTGCAACGATGCATCCTCCGCTTGGTTGGTCTAATGAGATCCCTAACTGTTCCTGCCATCTGCCAAGCTGAAGTCATGACATTAGCTATGCAGCCAGTCTGGATTCATCCATTTTTATACACTTTTTTTCTCTTAAGTCAACAAAAGCCCAGAAACCGACTTAGCAGTCTGAGTGCCAAACAAAAGAGCAGCATTTCTGCTTATATATCTTTGCAACATAAGGTCATCACTTCTGTAGGCAAAAGCCCTGTCTTTCCTTCCCAATGATGACTTTTCAATTTTCAGAAAGATTTGTACTCCCAAAAAAACATCTTAGTGTGCAAGACAAAGATATTTTCTGTATTTAACAAGGGTGTGGATATATAGAGAGTTCTGGGACAAATTTCAGCTTTGTGTGGTCTCATTACATCAGCATTTTTAAACAAAAGACACAAAACCTCAGGAGCGCATCCTTAACATACTCCTAAAATGTAATAGTTTAAAAGTATTATCGATTTCTGCTGCCATCTACACTAGTTTATTTGCACCAAAGATTTAACCTGTACTTGTTTTTTTGTTTCCTATTGAGGATAGGATTCTTCATAAACAGGCCTTCCTCCCGACTCTGAATAAACATCACGTCCTTCAGAAGAATAGAGCTGACCGAGGCCATGAAGAATCAGATATCATTTCCTCATTAGCATTAGCATTTTCCATCCTGCTTACCTCATACACTTTAATAGCGTCCCTTAGCTCAGGATTACCTGTTTCTTTTGTCTCTGTTTATTCATCGGTTTGGTTGGCTGCCATTTTTGGATTGCCACTCTCAAAAGCCTCTTATCAAAGAGCCCAAGGTAGCACATGCTAAACTTTCCACCCCTCCCCCACGTAAGTCTTGATTCCTGTTCCCACCAGAGAGAAAATTGAAAAAAAGCAGTGCGCCCATCGGAGACGGGATTAGGCCCTTTTCTCCCAACATGCTTAAATTGCTGTAATCTCCTATGCAGATCACATCTGTGGCTAATTGATGGATTTGCTAGAGGATCTGAGAGCGGCTCGTTCCAGTGTGTACTCATGTTGATTTAGCCCATAGAGAGGTGGTTTGATAGTGGGGAGTGTTCTTCATCTGTAGCCCGCTCTTTTGAGGAAAGGGGGCTGATCAGTAGTGACCTGCTTGTCAAAGTATCTCCAGACACTTCCCCAGGCCTGTACATAATTACAATGTTTGTGCCTGCTCTCCAGTGTGCATGTTGGTTTTGCATGAATAATGCAATGGTTGCCGGAGTACAGCGGCATATTGTTGTCATCTGTATAGAGCGGATTGCCGGCCACCTCAGAGTGCACTCAAAAGTGAAATGGAGAACGAGGCATGGCAGTCTGTGAAATGGGTCAGATATACCGCTGCTTTTATGGAATAGTAACTAGCTGACAACTGCATTTTTACATGCGCTGTGTTTGCTGTTATCTGGCTATATGGGTTCATGGTTCAAAATAGAGTGATCTGGCATAACCAACAGCATTTCCCTCAATGCAGAACATTCGCAACATAAGAAGACTGGGGCTGGTGATATTCAAGCCAGTTGGTGGGAGAGACTCCGAGCATGTATTATTGTACTTTTGAGGATCAGGATTTGAAGCTGGCTTGGGTTATGTCCCAGGCTTTTTCCCTGTCATTTATTCTAAAGGTGTCATAGAATGAACGACTGTATATATAGACATAGTTAAGTACATGGACATTATATACAGTGAGCCTTCTTATATAAATGTTGCTTGAGATTAGACCACAGAAAAATACTCAAATTAGAGCATAATGCCAACTGCTACATAACACTTGGTATCATTATTATGCATACCCTCTGCAGCATATGATTGGCCACAATGTTTCCTAGTGAGATACCTACAATGATAACAATTTTTCCGTATTTTCAAACTATGATATTTTATCTGCATGTGGGACTCTTATTTTGAAAACAGTACAGGCAGGACACCTCTGGGCAACGTTAGTGCAACAGGCACATAGCACCTCATCACAGCTCGCCAGAATGGTACAAGGGTAAAGATATGCCAAAAGAGGCAAAAGGTCTGTTTAACTATATATTGTTAGTTTAATGTGTATATTATGAAATCTGCTATGTACATTTGAAATGAGGCAACAGACAATTGTGAACTGTTGAATAAGTGTTTAATGCATAAGCATGCATTGTGTCCAATAATTTAGCCTTTACAGTATGAAAGGGTGGCAAAAAACTTGTTGGTCATTGTTCATATTGAGTGGCAATAGTGTAATTATCTGTTTATGCGGAGGTTGATAATTCCTTCCTGTTTTTTCATCTACCTTAAACCCACAAAATACAACTGTAAATACATCCCTTTTGCAGGTAGAATTATAATTTATCTTATAATTCATTCACAACACTTAACTCTGGTTGCTTACATAGCTCCCTCGGCTATAGAAAATGTGACTTTCTCCTCCACTTCAGTTGAAACGATTTGACAAGACATCTGTTCAATTTGTTAAAATATTTTTGACAATTGAAGTATGGTTATTTTTGTGTGTTTCAGAGTACATAATCCTGCGAAAATGTCACTGAAATGAGCAGCAGGAGCATCAGAGCAGAGCTCAATAATATTCATGACCCTTCCAAATAAGGTAAAAACTAAGCATTTATTTTTTGGGCCAATTCTTAGGATTGCAAATGGATGGACGTGTGAACTCTCCTTTTTGGAGAGTTTTTGCACTTACCTAAGCCACATACCTTCCATGTTGATATCAGAGAACATTTTAAATTATTTGTATAAGTGTATTCTATTGCACTTTTAAATTTCCTTGTCAGTTCTATAATGGTCCATGCATTGTTTTTGCAAACAACTTTAATTAACAAAAGTTAGTCAAGAAGACAGATTCTTCAAATAACATTTTATAAAGACTTTACTTCTCCATAAGTGGAAGAAAGTACATCAAGAGGATTGGGTTTGTGTTCATGGAGAAAAGTGTTTAAGGGTTTGTTGAAAAAGTACAAATAGGAATTGGGGGAGGGGCGTGTGTTTGCGGGCAATGATCTATTTTTTCCCCATTATCCGAGCTGCATACGTGGGGCTCATTTACATTCATGGTTATCCAGATAATGAAGCTTTCAATCCAGGGGATCCTGCGGTGAGAACAATGAACCCAATTACCTCCTGCCGCCTGCGAGATGGGATGGCAGACTCTGAGACAGATGGGAGAGGCTGCGGTCGGCCAGCGATCCAATCACATTTATCTCACTCCCCTGTTTCTCTCCCCCCACACCACCCTCCCCAACCTTCCTCCAATCGTGATCACATCGCAACTTATCAACAGGCCAAGGCCAAAGCCACGGGATCAGTATGTAGAACCAGCCACCGTCCCTGTGCCAAAAACCTACAGCTTTGTGTAAGTGCTGGGTTAAGCCTCTATATGGTTTGTTTTTGCATTCAGGGAAATTTTCGACTTTAAATACTTGTTAATATAGAGAATATATGAGTTTACTTACAGAACATAATGAATGATCCTGGTCATACTGTAATTCAGTGTTGAAAGAAAAATCTTTCAGTAAACTCAACAACTTCCACGACCTATGAAATTACTTTCCTTTTCATGCAACATCACCAAGCCCTCACTTTTTACTACTTTTCACAATCCAGTCAAATCCCAGTAAATAAAATGGATAATAATAAGACATGTCCTGCTTCTGAATATAACATTCTGTCTAGAACTTGAACAAACATGGATCTGGAACATTTCCTTTGCCATTTTGTGCTCTAATACATGCAATGTTATATAATTTGGATTGTTAGATCTTACAATGTTTTTTTTTTTTATTGTGAAATACTTTTTAAAAAATAAAATTAGAAGCAACAATGTATATCAAATCAATGCCCAATTTTTTTTTCACTGACAAATTTTATTTATAAGCATCAGTCCTTAAAATAACTGGGGGAAAAAATCATTAAAGACTGTAACCCTAACATTTTCTTTGTAGAATGTTTTATGGATAACTCTAATATCTATACTAATACACCTACATAATCATAATTATATAACGTTAATCGATTTGGCCAATGATAATTTTTCTCTACAGTTCAGTCCTCAAACATATGCCAGAGTATTTACAGTGCTCAGCATATATGGATACACCCCCCACAAATCTCTCATTTAAATTAATATTTCCTATAGGATGCTTTACAATATTATATTTGTGCATATACATAAGTTTAGTCAGTACTGAAGCCAAATCTGGAGCTAATCTAACAAAATAACTTACAATAATGGTTCAAATATTTGTAGCCCAAATTTTTATTCATTCATTCATTCATTCATTTTCATTTCGGCTTAGTCCCTTTATTAATTTGGGGTCGCCACAGCGGAATGAACCGCCAACTTATCCAGCATATGTTTTATGCAGCGGATGCCCTTCCAGCTGCAACCCATCTCTGGGAAACATCCATACACACCCATTCACACTCACACACCACGGACAATTTTAGCTTACCCAATTCACCTATACCGCATGTCTTTGGACTTGTGGGGGAAACCGGAGCACCCGGAGGAAACCCACGCCAACACGGGGAGAACATGCAAGCTCCACACAGAAACGCCAACTGACCCAGCTGAGGCTCGAACCAGCGACCTTCTTGCTGTGAGGCGAACGTGCTATCCACTGCGCCACCGTGAGGCCCCAAAATTTTTATGTTAGGGGAAAATATTAAATAAAATTTCTAAAAATAGCAAAAATCAAGAGAAACAAAAAATATATACAATTTAGTTGGCATGTTGTAGTTTGTAGTTGTTTTTTTGCAATATTTTACATGAATTTAAATGTATTATCTATCCATTTCTGAAGATTTTCTGTAACTAAAAAATTATTTGAATAAATATATCTGTTTAATAAATCTGTTTTGTTCAAATGCACCAATATATTACCCATATTCACTGAGAAATGGATCAAAATATTCATTTTCAAAATGGGGTGTACTCATATATGCTGAGCACTGCATTTATATATATACATATATAATAACAGTTTTGAAACCTTTGCAACAAAATAGAAGCCTGATATCAAAACATTTTTTACTTTTTCCTTAAATGACACTGGGATGAAATACTGCTGTTTCAAATGGTTTTAATGGAGATATTTGATTTGTATAAAATTAAATTAGGGAAAATATTATTTATCAAAATGAGGAACTTTTTTTTTTTTCTTAAAACGCATACATTATATCACACATACATTTCAAATCTTAATTGTCTTTTGATTTGTTCCAAAAAAAAAAAACAATACTCCTTATTATAAACTGAGAACTCAATTATAACAAAATAAAATCATCCATAAGGACACAAAAGGGTTACCTGATTGTGTTATAAAAATAAGTTAAAATAGACTGCCAGAAAAAGTATGTCAATTTATCTTAAGACTTTTTGAAAACTCATTAATTACATTCAGTTTTTCAGCATATGAAATATCATACCAAATGTTTCTTTACTTATAAACTACATAAAAGCTTCCGCCCATATTTCAATCCTCCCAAAAACGGCAACTTTGCCCCATTTTTGACAAACCATTTTTAGGACTGACAAATATTGCTGCTAAAAAGCATCAAATCACATTAGAACATGAATATTTCATAACAAACAGCACCTATTTATGTTAAACACTCCATCAAACCTTCCGACCGGATCGTTAAATCCTCTTTAAGTCCCCTCCTTATTATTATTGTGTCCCAAGCGAGATCCTAATGTTTGACTAGAACCGTTACCGGCTTCACCTGTTATTTCATCACAAAAGCATCGTTTATTACATTACGCTTCTTCTCCTCGGCTGATGACAGCTGACTGGAACAAAGAATAAATATAGCCGAGAGAGTGGATGGAAAAGGGCCCAAACAGCAGTTTCCTGGCAGCACCGCTAGGCATGGAGGAGATGACAGAAGCCAAAGGATTAATGGTCCCATGGGAAGCCAAGGTAAAGCACGCCGCTCCATCCTGACATCTTTGTACTTGTAAGAGCACACAAATTAACCAGGCGACACGGTGAATAATGGCCAGGGCGCTTCCATCAGTCCTATTTAACAATGCATGCAAAAGCACTGAATGCGTTTTGGGAGGCCAATGGGGGAACGAAAATATAGAACAGCGAGAGGTTGAAAAGATCACGCTGATGTACGTGAGCTCCATGTCGAGTTGTAAAGTCATCGCTGGGCCTGGAAACGTTCAGTACATTTACGTGGGCAACAATTTTTGGATATTGACAACCAGAGTTGGGTGTAATGCGTTCCACAGTAACACGTTACTGTAATCTAATTACATTTTTGAGAAACGCAGTACTGTAACGAATTACATTTTACATGTATGTAATTTCATTACAGTTACTGAAGTCAATATAATTGCGTTACTTACATTACAAATATAATATTTAAAAGAAAAAAATGCTTCTTTTAGATCACGTTTTCTGTGCTTTTAAATTGCTGGAGAACGCAAGATGACATAGCTGCTGTCGAGAGCGGCTGCTTCTTTAAGTAGAAATACAGACATTACTTTGATTTCATTGAGCGTAAAAACTAAAATATTGTTGTGAAATTCAGTCTATGTCCAGTCTCTAAAGAACCTTCGATTGCTTTTAACTCGACCAGCAACTTGTTCAAGCATTTGAGCAGAAAGCATTCAAAGACAATACTCGTCACCAAGGAGGACACTGGCGCCCAAAAACACAGCGGCCCAACTCAGCCTAAACAGGCTAAATTGGATTTTTGTGCAGGATCAGGAGTGAAGGTATCTTCTGAATGTGAAGGGAAGCGTAGCTGCTTATGAGGCTGTTCACATATTGCGTCTTTTGCGCGCGCGCACATATTGGAAGCGCATATTGCACGCATGAGCATATGGAGCACATATTGCGAGCACTCGCATTTCCAAGGCACACAAACTGACCGATCAGCTTCATACTTTGTAAGGAATATACACATTTCAAGGTAGACTATTTACCTCAGACAAACACAGAACACTGCAGTGCTTTTTCATACTATGGATGTCAGTGGGTACAGCTATCCAGTTTTCTTCAGGTCCTTATTTTGTGTTAAAAAAAAAAAAAGAAAAGAAAGACAAACGGGTTTGGAACAAGAGAATGATGAGAGAATTTTAGGTTTTGGGTATCTCTTGAGCTCTTTTGAATATGTCAAGCTGCTGTGATCAACCCATTGTGTTTTTCAGTGAATATTAAATTACAGAAAGAGCTGCAGTTTATTTAGTAATTTTAGAGGTATATTTTATATGCTTTAAAAGTAACTTTAAAGTAAAGTAATTAGTACTCTGATTACTTTTTACACAAAGTAATTAGCAATGTAATCAGATTACAATTTTCGAGTAGTAATCAGTAATTTGTAATCGATTACTTTTTAAAAGCAACTTACCCAACACTGTTGACAAAAATACTCTGATTCAGGAACTAGCATGGCTAGCAAGATTACCTTAATTTTGCTCATTCCTGAAGTTAACAAATTTAATTAAGACAGGCAGAGGATTACTCTTAGTTGCAAGCTGTAAGCAAACTAAATAAGCATATTTAACTTAAATAATGACTTAATTGAACCACTTTAATTCATTCATCATATAAACCATAGTCATTAATAAATAGAATTATTATTATTTTGTTTTTTAATAATCCATAGACAGGACTTTGAGCAAAAAAAAAGTTTTAAAAAAATTAAGTACCCACAACTGGTGCAGTGGGTAGCACAATTGCCTCACAGCAAGAAGGTTGCTGGTTCGAGCCACGGCTGGGTCAGTTGGCATTTCTGTGTGGAGTTTGCATGTTCTCCCCATGTTGGCGTGGGTTTCCTCCGGGTGCTCTGGTTTCCCCCACAAGTCCAAAGACATGCGGTACAGGTTAATTGGGTAAGCTAAATTGTCCGTAGTGTGTGAGTGTGAATGAGTGTGTATGTATGTTTCCCAGTGATGGGTTGCAGCTGGAAGGGCATCCGCTGCGTAAAACATATGCTGGATAAGTTGGCAGTTCATTCCGCTGTGGCGACTTTAGATTAATAAAGGGACTAAGCCGAAAAGAAAATGAATGAATGAACTGTATATGTTACTATAATGAAGACAAACTGTATGTTGATATGTAAAATGCTGGAGGGAACGCTGGATGGCATTGCGTGAGGACATACTGTAACACGGTGTGCCATTAATCAATCTGTTATAGGGCTTTTCAATAAATCGAAAATCTATTTCAATTTGGGCCTAAAATGATTATGAAAAAGCAATAATCGAGATAAAACAATTATTGCATCATATCCCGCCTCCTTTTCAGTAGTCTGCTTTTGTTTTCATAATGGCACCATTATGAAATATTCGCAGAAAAGCAATCTAATTACACTAACTAGTTCCTTTGTAACTAATTACAACCAACATTGACCAAAGTAAGCGCAATTATGATTTTTTTTTTCATAATGAAGGAGCCCTACTAAAAATATGAAAGGAATAATCTCATATGAACACATTAAACATAATATTTCAATAATGTAACCAATTCGATTACTGACGTCCATGTAAACATACCAATTGAGTATTCTCAATATAACCCCTTAGTGGCTTATTTGCTCTATTTGGTAACATTTGTTTAAAAAGACTGATTAAAAAATTTGTTTAAAAAGACTTTCATTAGTGTTGCTTTTCCATGTGTCTGTAAACACAGCAAATGATTACGGGAGTAAGAATATTTTTTAATGCGAGAGCAACCCATTAGCGGGAGAGGCAGTTTACCACAAAGAAAACACATCAGATGTGTGATGTGCTTTGCTGTCTGATGCATTTAAGCAATATATGAAGTGTGCTAAAGTGAAAAAGACAGCTAGGATGGATTAATTTAGCTTCCAGCCCGTGTAAAATGCCCTGGGTCTTCTGTATGGTTGCCAAGCGCTGTTCTCCTGGTAGACACTAGGCTCATTTGCATATTCGGTGTCCTTAAATTTAAGGTTAGCTTTTGCAGTGTCCTTTAATAGCTGATTATAATAATGGTCTGGTTATATTTGCTGCAAGTAACAAAGCGTGTTTAAAATTAGAAAATGAATTAAAGCAACAGAGCTTCCAGAAGCTAATGAAAATGTTCATCCAAGAAAAGAAGTTGCTGCTTTGGAATAAAATAAAAATAGATACAATAATAAAAAATAAACAAAATTGTAAAAAAAAAAAATATATATATATATATATATATATATATATA
>CAIGQW010031024.1:5573821-5585454 GCA_903798125.1 Danio choprae
ATTATATATACAGTGCTCAGCATATATGAGTACACCCCCCACAAATCTCTCATTTAAATTTATATTTTCTATAGGAAGCGTTACAATATTATATTTGTGCATATACATTAGTTTAGTCACTACTGAAGCCAAATCTAGACCTAATCTAACAAAATAACTTACAATAATGGTTTAAAAATTCATTCATTCATTAATTTTCTTTTCGGCTTAGTCCCTTTATTTATCTGGGGTCGCCACAGCGGAATGAACAGCCAACTTATCCAGCATATGTTTTTACGCAGCGGATGCCTTTCCAGATGCAACCCATCACTGGGAAGCATTCATACTCATTCATACACACACTCATTCATTCATTCACACACATACACTACGGACAATTTAGCTTACCCAATTTACCTATAGCGCATGTCTTTGGACTGTGGGGGAAACCGGAGCACCCGGAGGAAACCCACGCCAACACGGGGAGAACATGCAAACTCCACACAGAAATGCCAACTGGCCCAGCCGAGGCTTGAACGGGTGACCTTCTTGCTGTGAGGTGATCGTGCTACCCACTGCGCCACCGTGAGGCCCAAATTTATATGTTAGGGGAAAATATTAAATAAAAGTTTTAAAAATAGCAAAAATCAAGAGAAACAAAAAAATATATACAATTTAGTTGAAATGTTGAAGTTTTTTGTTGTTGTTTGCAATATTTTACATGAATTTAAATGTATTATCTTTCCCTTTCTAAAGATTTTCTGAGACTAAAATATTATTTTAATAAATCTGTTTTGTTTAAATTCACCAATATATATTACCCATATTCACTGAGAAATGGATAAAATTATTCATTTTCAAAATGGGGTGTACTCATATATGCTGAGCACTGTATATATATATATATATATATATATATATATATACATACACACACACACATTTAAAAAGAGGGTTTTTTTGTTTTGTTTCATGAAAACGTGTATTATGTGTTCATTCTATAGGCATGTGCGAGTACTTGACAATCAAAACAACAATGCTAGACTATAGACCCATATGTGTGAAAAGGCCACACACTAGACACGGCATGGGGTATGGTTTTGAATTCTAAAAGACATGGTGTGGCATGACACTTTGATTCTGGTGCGATGGGAGTGAGATCGCCATCTACTGGTCTACTGTTATCTTGCAGAATACCTAATTTTTAGTCATTTTTACAAAAGTTATTAAACAGGGAAAAACATCATTGGTAACACTTTTTTTTATGTCATGAATATTTTTTATAATTTTTTTCAGTCATTTCTCATTTAAAGTGTTCATGCACTGTCAAAGAAATGTATAACAGCGTAATTTATATTGGATGACATGCCAATTTGTACCACTGTAGTTGAAGCCAAAAAACATTTTAATGAAGCTGTTATAAAATTATTTGACAGTTTTAATGGCCTCATGACAATCATGTTTATGACAGATTTATGACAAGTTATGTTGTCTAGGTAATCTGAAGTTGTCATGGCAAAGACATATCAAACTATGTCATCTTTGCATTTAAAATTATGACACTTAATGACATTTGTCATAAGTAGGGCTGCAAAATATTGGAAAAATCTAACATTGCAATATTTTGTTATTCTGCGATATATATATATATATATATATATATATTGAGATATAAATACAATTTCGCCAGATGACTTGAATATCTCTATTTGGAAAGATTTATAATTTTAGATTGATTGAGATGAGTGTGTATGGGACTAAAACGATATTTTTATGTCACTGCTTAATGAATCATAACTGTTAAAGTCCTGCTTCATATTTACAGAAACTTTAACTTCCCAGTATCCTTCTTCAGGTTTCTGTGGTTTTCTCTCCTCAGCAAGCGTAACAAACACCTCAGCTAACTACCGGCGCTCAAAGCAGCGTCTGACTGCACGCAAACGCAACTGAAAGAGAAACTTCAGCAAGAGTTGGCAGCTGTTTGCAGATGTGTCATTCTTCCGCAGCATGTTGCTTCACTCACTGTGTCTCTCACTAATGACCAGGAGGTCTGAAAGCACCGACTCCCTATGGGCAAACAGCTGCCGCCCCACGCCATTCCTCTCCGGGCGTCTGTCGAGCTGCGGCACTGGCTCTGATCCCGCCTCAACGAACTGACGATCTGCTATATTGTGCCAGCATGGTGGCTAAGCCCACCGAAAAGCCCGTCCAACCAATTTATTCCACCCAGAATGCCAAGCAGTCTGTAATGGGGACACCAGGGACCAGAAGCACTGGGGTCTTCTCACAAACAGGGGGCGACGCATTACGAAAAGAGCAGAACACATCCTCTAGAGGCTGTGTTTAAGCTTTGTTAGGTTACTCCGTGGACTGTGTGAAGCCATGTATTCAGGTGTTTGTCCACAGGAAGGTGCACTGGACACATGTCCCATTATCACGGACAGCAGTTTTGTTGTTGGAAGTTGCCAAACTTCGGTCCCTAGTCAACCAAAGACAAAAAGTTCTGACCTTATTTATAGAGATAAATAACACATCTACTGGTTTTTGGCCATATAATGGAAGTCAACTTTTTGTCACTAGTCACCTGAGAATTAACAATTTTACATTAATTACCTCTCAAGTTGTTTTCAACGTGTATGGGTTTCAGTTGAACACAAAAGAAAGAACATTTATATTGTTTTTGTGCTTATGATGGAAGCCAATGGGGTCCAAATGGATTTGACTTCCATTATTTGGCCCAAAACAGTAGAAATGTTCCTCATTCTATCGTCAAAAACATTAAGATGAAGAAAATTCTTCAAATAGGTCTGAAACAACATGCCGGTAATAAATAATGAATCTTATTAGCTGTTGGAAGCCACAACATCATTGAACTTTTGCTTGCTAGTCAACCAAGAAATAAAAATGTCATATTATTTACTCCTCATTAAAGGCATTTTAAACTTTTATGACTTTCTTCTGAACAATGTTGTGCATATAATGGAAGCCAATGGAGTCCAAACAAAACAATGGTTTTCAGTATATGGAAAAAAAAACAAACAAGGAGAAGAAAGTTAATAATAAAGCTTTGGAATGCCATGAATTAATGAATGCTGCTATTACCAAATATTATAATGAACGAGATAGAAATTGGACATCATGTATAATTAATGCATCTTATTCGAAATGCCACCCTTTTATGCTCTATTCTCATTGGTAGTCGTGCAGGTGCTCATTTGCATAAAGTATAAATTTTGTCAAAAAATGCCCTTGGGTGGAATCTCAGACTTTTGTAGTATTCTGGTTACTTTACAAATAACTGTCAGTTTGAAGCACCCAAAGAGAGGTCATGCTTTGATTGGTATCACGCAGTCACGTTATTCAATTTCGCAGATCAGAGTTCACTAACCTTGAACTTAGGAAAGCAGCAACATGCGAAACTTGTCCCACAAGCTTGAGTTTCCAGTCTGCCACATTAACATGCGTACGAACAGAAGTATATAGGATGAAAAGTGGTATGACCACGGTTTATCAAGGCACTGAGCATTTGTTTGTTTATTTTTATAGTTTTTTTCCTGTCTGCTTTTTTTGGTTCCTGAAAGTTAATAAAACTTTTCAACTGAAAACCAAAAATGAGTGCTATTAAAGTGCTTTCAAGTGCCCACAGCATTTTTTCTATTGGCAGCCTAAAACAGCATCAAGAATCAAAAGAAAAAGTACCCCGATCTATTGTAAAAAATAAATAAACAAGTTCGCTTAATTGCATAGCTATAACCAGTCTAACAATGTCTCACCTGTCTAAAAACAGCCAAGATATTGGCATGACTTGGCTCAAAGGCTGGTTTGAGTTGCTTTTTGACTTCAACAGGGTAATGTTAACATGAATAAATTCAAAGATTAATACTGTAGAATAGAATTAGCTTCAAATGCGCATATGCAACTAAAACTGAAGATGTTTTTTACATAAAGCTCTTATTTTATCCCGGCAGAGCTGCCGCAGGAGTACAGTAGCCCTACTGAACTTCTTTTGTTGGACTAACGAATCATGCGAGTCACGTACCGGCTTCTGATAAGCAAGGTGCCTTCGGAAATGTTTGGGCCGATGGCGAGCGCACTTTAACTGCGCTAATTTGCAGCAGACTGGCAGGGCTTTCACACCAGTTAGAGACGCACTTTAGATTTCACCGGCAAGGTGAGACTGCTTTTATGGGCTGCAATAGTTTCATGCTTTGCTTGATGACTTTTTTATTTGCTTAAAGAAATCCCCGGGGAGCGGAAAATACGAGAAAATCATAATTAATGCCAGCCTGATAAATTGAAACAAATAAGCACGCCTTAGAAAATAAGTTTTTTTTTTTTGTTTTTTTTAAGATGCATTTATCATCACAAGTGTTTTTGTATTCCTTTTCTGGGCACTTTCAAGCCATAAACCAGCCAAAATACATCACCGTAACTTTGCTTACGACCCCGTTTGACGTCTAAGCCCTGCAGATGGTCTTCAAGTCTCTTCATCTGTGTTTTCGCCATGTTAACACGCGACTTGTAAGTGTATCTGCGCCCGTGCCAATCTCAGGTTTGGCACAGGTTTGTGCCAGAAAGCTGGTTTGTTGCATGTCTGGCACACCAAATGCAGCTGGTTTTCTCCAGAGCATGCCAAAATCGTCCGCTTCCAAACATGCTTCTGATAGGTGGACCAAAACCCCAGGCGGACACCTGGCTAGCTAGCATCCATGCTAGTACAATGTGCAAGTGAAACTGATTGGCGTAATGCAACTTTAAAGGCTTAGTTCACCGTAAAGTGACAATTCTTCCATAATTTACTCACCCTCATACCATTCCATATCTAGAAGAAATTAGTTCATTTTCAAAATTTTGATGAAGACATTTTAATCAAAATTAGAGAGAAATCAGGGAGATTTCCAAGTGTGTTTGTTCAAAACTATGTTCATATTTCTATTATATTAATATTTTTTTCATGCACATGGTGGAATTTGTTCAATAAATGTGTTTTCATGTGTGTTATTTCTTATGGGATAAAAAATCTGATCTTACTCAGTTGTGCGCACATGTTTTAGTTTATGCGCATTTTCAAAATTTATGCACATCTTGGCATTTTCATTTAACATTTTTTTGCTATATTCCAAAATGGACCTAAACATGTGAATGGAAACAGATACTGTTATATATTGTATGTCATGCTGCAAAAAAAGAAAAACACACTAAAAAGTGTATGGGCATTTGGCCTTTGTAATTTTAAACCTAATTTTATTTATATAGGGGGAAGACAGTGGCTCAGTGGTTAGCACTGTTGCTTCACAGCAAGAAGGTCGCTGGTTCAAGTCACGGCTGGGTCAGTTGGCATTCCTGTGTGGAGTTTGCATATTCTCTCCGTGTTGGCGTGGGTTTCCTCTGTGTGCTCCGGCTTCCCCCACAGTCCAAAGACATGCGGTTCAAGTGAATTGAATAAACTAAATTGGCCGTAGTGTATGTGTATGGATGTTTCCCACTACTGGGTTGCAGCTGGAAGGGCATGCGCAGTGTAAAGCATATGCTGGATAAGTTGGCGGTTCATTCTGCTGTGGTGACACCTGATGAATAAAGGGACTAAGTTGAAGGAAAATGAATGAATGAATGTATTTAAGAACTCCGATTAGGTCTAATTTTCAGTCAGTGTGAATATACATTTATAAGGGGGCTTACATATATTTACATATAGGTTTACATATAGGTTTAGAACAACATGAGTGTGAACAAATGTAATCTAAAACAAGTTTTGTGTGTAAGTGCATGTTTATGTATGACGCCACAGTGTTCTCTTACTTCACTACTATACTAACAAGTACCACCAAATTTCCCCAATCCATCTTTTTTTCTCTCATTCAATAACACAAAACATTAAATTTCTGATGTAAAATGCATAGGTCACACAGTCACCTGAGGGTTAATAAAGACATCTAGATTTATATGTTTATTTAGCATTAGCTGTGGTCAGGGTTATTTCAGTGGTTTGGAATTGAGACGAATGTAGACGCAAACACTTACAGCGAATGAGGAACGTCCTGTGCGAAACATACATCAGCCAGTGCAAAATATTGTGATCTGTGATTACCTCCCTTTCACGTTTCATTAATGTCATCCAGCTAGGGCCGAACAGCGAGCCACGTGCCCCCTACTGAGTGAACATGACACTATTCGGTTGAGAAACACCTCAAATGATCCATCGAAGAGCGAGGCAGATCAGGGAATATGCAAGAACATTTATTATTTAATGGGGTGACAGGGTTTGATTGTGGTTATTTGTCACCATATTGAGACAAAAAAAAGTACTTGTAAATATGACGCCTCGTGCTACGGAGAAGCTGCGGTGTAGCTCTGTTGCAAAACCTGACATGTTTACTAATCAGAAAGGCTGTTTCTTGAGACTTGCTCTGTAAACAGAAGCATTGAAAGAGAAAGAGAAAGACGAGCAAATGCTCTGTTTACTCTTCTATATGGAAATTTGAGAAACAGAAGGCAGTGGGTCTCTTTTACTATAAAAACCTGAAGGAGGGTCTTTTTTTCTAATATGTTATGTGCTTGCATTTTTAATAACTGACAGGTTAGCATTTCTATTACATATTTTAGACACACTGTATACTGTAAAATAATTTATGATTTCAAAGCAAATACATCATACGAATATAAATAGACTAAAATAGACTTTAATATATATATATATTATACTTGTGCACATAAGGTCAAGCTGTATCAAGTACTGTATGTACACATATTTACATAATATACGTATAAATACATAAATACATAGTATACATATGCATAGGCTTGATTATATAGATCATTTTTATTTAACTAAAAACTTTAAATGTGATAAATTGGCATGTAGAATGTACAATGTAAATATGAGAATTATAATTATTTATCTCTAAATGCAAACAAATAAAAACTAAAAACTATGACAAATAAAAAAATACTAAAATATCATTTTTAAATTAGTTGTTTTATGCTTATACATTTAATAATTCATAGCATTTATACATTTATTTTAAATAATGTTTGGTGATATAATTTATTCTTTATTCCTAATTACAATACAAACTAATACATTAATAATTTTTTTTTGAAATTCATAATTACTGCAGAAAAATCTCCACAGAGAGATATGTGTACTAGGGATGCACCGATATAGAATTTTTTATTAATATATATATATATATACAACTACACATATATAAAACAAATCAGTGAAAATTATGCAGGCAGCAAACAGGTGAAGTGGTTCAATATGACATATTGGCTTAAAGATATCAACATTAACTGATAACAATACCGATAACCCATAACAATACAGTTAATAATACCATTTATCAGCCCATATTGATATGGCCACTAATATATCATGCATCCCTAATCTGTACACTAATATCTGTATGCACACAGTTAATGAACAAAACCCAATGACCTTAAAATAGCACAAGAAATCCCATCTGCAAAATCAAAAATGCAGATTGCACTCGGAACATGCCTACACGACCTGACAGCAGCCAAAGGGACTCACATTAGATTTTAGAGTGAAAACTGGCAAGTCGCTGCTCTCTTTCGAGGCAAGGATCCTCCACTCAGCCCGGGACAGAAACATTCCCACTTAAGCTTTTAGTATTGCCTTCGAGTATTGCCTTCGAGTTTTAAAGCTGCAGGACTTATCAGTTCTCTCTGGCTTGATTTGATATATCGCAGTTTGATGCTTGTTGTCAGTAGCTGTGAGTTACAGCAGGCGTGCGGCGTGGATTAAAAAGCCTCTCCAGATTGCATTGGCCTTGCTCTAGCAAAGACTTCAAGGTTTTGTGTTAACATTCTGAATCAGTCCCAGCATTCCCTCAAATTAATTCTCCTTTAAGCATATTTTGCCTCTCCCTTATTCCCTTGCAACATTAATAGGAGACAGATGTCCATAACGGAGTCCAAGTTTTTTTTTTTTTGTCCATGCAGTGCATTAAAGAGATTTTAGATTTTAGCAAAATCCCAGGTGATATTAAAACCAAGTGCTACTGAACTTCTCTATCAGATGATAGACAGGATGGACTGGCACATGCACATCTCTTTAAATGCACAGGAGGGAAAAAAAAAGATTGATTGTTTAAACCACTTTCGAATCTGTTTATTACAGAATATTTTGGACCATCTGTTGGTGAAAAAACACACACACATGGATATTTATTTAATCCATAGCCCTATTAATTCTGCAACAGCATGGTTGTTGTTTTGAACTGGTTCCACAAAATTTCAACTGAAATAACAGTCATTTCTACAGCGTAAAAAAGTATTTGTTTGTTTTTTTTACACTGTATCCAATCAGATCCTACATTTTTGTATATATTATGCATATATTGTGTATATTGTATTCTGTGTAGACAACTCACTAAATCAGTCAGAAATGACACAATATTTACACTCCTTCCATCAGATTCTGAATTAACATAAAACATACTCATTGAATCAGATAGAATGAATACTGATTTACCATGCTACTCACTGAATCAGTCAGAACAAACATTGAATTAACATACAACTTACTCAATGAATCAGTCAGAATCAGTACTAAAGTAACTTGCAACTCACTCACCAAACCAGCAGGAATAGATACAGAATTAACCTAAAAATCACTCACTGAATTGGTTTGAATAGATTCTGAATTAACCAAAAAACTCACTCACTTTGAATAATGATTTACCATGCCACTCACTCAATGAATCAGTCAGAACAGACACTGAATTAACATACAACTCACTCAATGAATCAGTCTGAATCAGTACTGAAATAACTTGCAACTTAATCACAAAATTGACTTGAATAAACACAGAATTAACATAAAATTCAAATGTATTTATAAGAATACATTTGAATATATTCTGAATTAGCATAAAATTCACTTACTGAATCAGATACTATAAATACAGATTTTACTATGCTAGTCACTCAATCACTCACTAAATCAGTCAGAACAGACACTGAATTGACATACAACTCAGTCTATAGCTGGAATCAATAGTGAATTAACTTGCAACTTGCTCATCGAATCGGCTAGAATAAATACAGAATTAACATAAAACTCACTCACTGAATCTATTCAAATAGATTCCAAATTAACATAAAACTCACTCACTAAATCTGTCAGAACAGACATTGAATTCACAAACAACTCAGTCAATGAATCAATTGATATCGATACCAAATTAACTTGCAACTCACTCACTGAATCGGTTGGAATAGATAGTGGATTAACATGCAGCTCAGTTGCTGAATCAGTCTGAAACATTGATAATTCAATATTACACTTACTGAATCATTCAGAATATATAGTGAATTAGTATAAAACTCACCCACTGAATCAGTCAGACATAAATTGAATTAACATACAACTCAGTCAATGAATCAGTCGATATCGATTACAACTTGTAACTCACTGAATCGATTGGAATAGATACTGGATTAACATGCAACTGCACTCCTGAATTGGTTGGAATAGATACTGGATTAACATGCTGCTCAGTAACTGAAACTTACTGAATTGTTTAGAATGGATACTGAATTTACATACAACTCACTGAATTTGTCAGAACAGACACTGAACATGCAACTTACTCACTGAATCAGTTGAAGAATGGATACTAAATTACCATCACAACTCACTGAATCCCAGATGATGCTTATCACACAAATTGAGGACTTCCTTAAAAAAACATGTTCACCAAAAAAAAAAACAACACTTACAACACATAAATGCTACTGCAGAATCTCTCAATCTTTCCACCAACCCTTAAAAGAGGAAGTTCTTCTAAAAGATACAAAGGAGCTGATCTTCTTTTCATCTCAGACTAACGCGTCATCATCGGTATCACATGTGTTCATTATTCGCACCGATTCTCCTGCCGATCACGTTTCACGACGTCCTTTCCAAACCCAAGATCCCCGGTTCCTTCTACTGATAGCGCATCTGTGTTATTAGTCATGAGCTGGCGTCAGGGAAGCTAATCTGAAGCGAAAAGCCACTCATGCTCTGATCTACCCAATAAGCCTCCCCTGCCATCAAAGTGCTCTTTGAAGTTGCTGTTCTCCAGACGGATTGGTTCAGGTGTCGGGTCAGAGTTCCCGGAGCTAAAGGTAAAGGCAGTCATTTCAAGCCTTCCAGTGCCTTTATGTTCTAGCAGGGCCTTCATGATTATGGCAAGAGGGCAGAAAGGACAAGCTTTACTGTGGAACAAGATGTTTTTTCTTCTTCTTCTTCTTCTTTATTTTCACAAGATGTTGGAAGATTCGTGCTGGAACTGGGAGGAAGACATTGAATTGGATGATGCTTATACGGTCTACATTAGATAGAGTTATAAAGTCTGCTTCTTTTTGTCTTTTAGGAAATGGCAAACGGGATAATGTTAACAAATGAAAGTGAGCATTACCTGCTTTTTATGCACTGAGATGCACTGTGAACAATTTATTGACAAAGGGCCCTATCATACACATGTATGAACCGCTAACTTATCCAGCATATGTTTTACACAGCGGATGCCCTTCCAGCTGCAACCCAGTACTGGGAAACATCCATACACACTCATTCACACACACACTCATACTTATACACTACGGCCAATTTAGTTTATTCAATTTGGACTGTGGGAAAAATCGAAGCACCCAGAGGAAACCCACGCCAACACGGGGAGAACATGCAAACTCCATACAAAAATGCCAACTGACCCAGCCAGGACTCGAACCAGCGACCTTCTTGCTGTGAGGCAACAGTGCTTACCACTGAGCCACCGTGTCGCCTACAACAAAAAAATTAATAAATACAGTTATTAAAAAGGGCCTCACAGTGGCGCAGTGGGTAGCACGTTCGCCTCACAGCAAGAAGGTCGCTGATCGCTGGTTCGATGGGTGTGTATGGATGTTTCCCAGAGATGGGTTGCAGCTGGAAGGGCATCCGCTGCGTAAAACATGTGCTGGATAAGTTGGCGGTTCATTCCGCTGTGGCGACCCCAGATTAATAAAGGGACTAAGCCGAAATGAAAATGAATGAATGAATGAGTTATTAAAAAAAAATGTAAATATAAATATAATAGCTTTATAATATTTTATTGATGAAAAAATGAACTCACTTAGTACACAGAAAAAAAGTCCTTAAATAATGTTCTTTCAAACTCACGTACAATTCTACAATAATAAAAAAAGTCAAATGTAGAAATATAAAATGTATATAAAGTAAAAATAAAATGTAGAATTGATATACCTTTCTTCATATGAATTATTGCTTATTTTGTGGCATTAAAAAAGCCAAATAGCCACGTGAACAAGTAAAAATTCTGAATTACTGACCCAACACAAAAAAAAACCTCATTGTTGAACCCTCTTAACAGCATCCCAGTACTTAAAAAATATATAAAAATCCACATGCACATAACGGCAGAGCCCAGTTATCGATGCTAATGTGCCGGACGTTTTGTTCACGCTTCACAGCAAAGGTTACAGATCTTCTAACTGCGAGGCTTTTACAACCGACTAGTGAGCACTTCTTTCTCCATTACCTGCACTCTCATTTGCCTTGCCTGGCGGAGTAATCAGCAGCCCATGCCGGACAACATGACACACACACACACACACACACACACACACACACACACACACAC
>CAIGQW010031024.1:5591402-5607538 GCA_903798125.1 Danio choprae
TTTATCTTGTACGGATGTATGCTGAGAAATAGATATACATATATATATTGATACATACATACATACATACATACATACAAACATGTGTGTGTGTGTGTGTGTGGTGGTAAATTATAGAAAAAAAAGTAAATATAGAATTTAAAAAATATATAGATATAAAAATAAATAAATAAATGTATGTGCACATATAAAGTGGATCCATAAATCAATCTTGTCCTTCACATGTAAGAAGGTGAGACTGACAGCTTTTTGTGTGGCATGCTCGGGCAT
The DNA here is from genome assembly GCA_903798125.1 of Danio choprae. NCBI lineage: Eukaryota > Metazoa > Chordata > Actinopteri > Cypriniformes > Danionidae > Danio > Danio choprae. The sequence goes on from CAIGQW010031024.1 coordinate 5,591,673, forward strand.
GTACAATGAAATATGACGGACATATTGAACCCGTGTATGAGTGTGTGTGGCGCTGGAGAACATGATAGCTTTAATGAGACGGCTGCATATGAAGGACTGTCATTAGTGCTGAGAGAGGCAGCAGTCTGTGATTGCAGTGATTTGGCTGCGCTCTTTTTGACCTGTCCGACCAATCAGAAGCCTTCGAGAGTTCGCTTCACAGCCATGCAATCAGCCAGGACGTTGGCCACTTAGCAACAGCCACCCAGTAAAAAGGAAAACACATGTACGAACTATGTTCTCCAGAAATCATACAGCCTATGCAAAGAATGCATGTTACTGGAATAACACAAAATCTATTTTAGAGTATGTGTGTATGTATGTATTTATTTATGTATTTATTTATTTATTAAAGGGTAACACTTTAGTTTGAGAAGCAATTCTTACTATTACCAGCAGAATATTGCTAAAATAATACCATATTTCATAACCCTTAAACTGACATCATGCCTAAACATAACAGCAACTTACTAATTATTAATAAGCCGCAAATTAGATTTATATTTCAGGTAAAAGTCATAGTTAATAGTTATAGTTATTTATTAATGTGAATTGGTTCCCCAAATCTGAAGGTTGCTAATTTAAAACAATAGCAAGATGTATTTTGACGTGGTGTATAATGTTATGATGTTACTGTATTAGCTTGGTAGCTGGTTTGAGACACTTATTGCATATCTGAGTAGGCTAGATCAATATTAGACTACCATACACAAGTATCCAAACAGCTGCTTGCCAGTAATGAAACATACAGGATCAGATCTATCTGATCTATCTGGAGAAGTCAATATTAAATCTCGTTTTACCACTGCACTTGTCCCCAAATCTTCCTGGGCTCTTTGAATAACCAGGATGTATTTGAATTCAGGATGTATTTTATTTTGTGTTATTTTCTGGATGTCCAGTTGTGCTATCATTGTACATTAGACATGAATTGTTACTAATTAAAACTGCAGATTGCTCTGGATTTAAACATAGCTGGATGTATAATTACACACATTGCTAAAAATATATAACATTGTTTTGGTCAATAGAAAAATTAGTTGTCTTTAGTGTCTTTAGTATACTACATAATATGATAAAACATACAACATTTCTTCTAATAAACAGAATGTTATCGACTGTTGGTGTAAATGCTAATATAGTAATTGATAACGGTCACATTTTATATGAAGTGTCTCTTCTAACATGGTAACTAGATGTTTAAGTATATAACCACAGTATGCCTACACACTGGTACATATTATCCACATGTGTATCACTGGTGTAACTACTCGCAAGTAACAACCTACTGAATATTGTGTATTATTATTTTTGATATTTGGTGCCATTTTAAAAGGAAGTGACAATTCTGATCTCTTTGACTCATTGGTTGAAATTGTTGCTTAATTTGCTAATGCTTTATGCGATATTCCAGTTTTGCTTATACATTTAATTTAAATCTGTGAATGAAAAAATAGCTATCGTGCACATCAACTGCATTTACAATACATAACACATGTAGTTACCATGTTAGGTTCACAGGCATAAGGGACACTAAATATAAGGTTAAAATTACTGTTAAATAAAGGGCCTGGCTAATATAGAAATGCAATATGTAAATGTAATAAATATATCATAACAAGTTTAGGAACATTTAAATGAACTTCAGAATATTCAAAAATCATATCACGCAATCTTTATATTTTGCATTTCACAAGTGCATATGGGTTGGAACAACATGAGGATAAGAAAATCTTCATTTTCCAAGGGGATCGGCCTGGAAGTAAGAATTCTATGTAGGGTTAATACTAGGTGTGATACAAAAGCGACCGTAAAGAGCATCATCCACACTATTCAATCTGACTTGTATTTTCCAAACCCTTAGTCTAGCAATAGAGGAAAACAAGTTTCATCAATCTATCCTCAGTCTCCCGGCTTGATGCAAGCAGATAAACCATTATGAGAATGGCAGGCTGAAACCCTGTCACCTTTGTCTATGCTTTTCGCTAAGGGGAAAAAAAAGCAAGAAGAGTTTGTTTCTCAAGGTGATTGTAGCAGTGATAAGGGAGCAGTTCTTATTAGGGGTGACAGCGGAGGGGCCGTGGAGGCAGTACTGCCTGGATAACCTTGTGCCTGCTCGCCCTTCTGCGCCAGGCTCCTCTGCTTTGCCTCGGCGGGGACACAATCTGCTGGCTGGAATTACCTCGCAGCTGGAGGAAAACTAAACATGATTTCTGACCTTTACTTCTTGTGTTCAACAGTAACCTTTGGTGGTCCGCTTGCACAGACGGGCTGAAATGAATTCCCGACCGCTGCGCGTGCGATTACGTGCATGTTGAGGGCTGAGAATGACGAGAGAATCAGTGGTTGAAAGATGTTGCTTCAGCTGCCGTCCTCTGTCTGGAAGCCTTAAGCTTGAAATGTTAATTGAAGCTGAATGGTCTCTATAGTGTTTTTAAAGTCTGTGCAAACCGGAAGTAGCTTGGACATTAATTTCAGTACGCTGATAACTGAAATAGAATATAGAGTAAGGGCTTTCTTTTCATGCATCATTCCCTTGTAGCAAACTAACAGTAAAAGAAGTGTGGTTAAAAATATTGTGGTTGAAGCCGTCAAAACTGATGTCAACAGAGACGGGCCACAGAGACGGACCACCACTCCAAACGCTGAAGCAAATTGTCAGATTTTGATTGAAGATTACTAAAAGAAACATTTTTTTTTCAGTTGTTTGATTTCACATGGACTTGAGGTAAAAGCTATCAAATGTTTTACAACCCTAAATATTATAGCTACCTTGCTACCATGTGTAGCTGCTAATGCTAATGCTACCACAAACGTTCTTTGTTAGAACTATTTGGATATGTCTTTAAGCTTTATTCTTATTCGTCCCAAGTATTCTTTCTCCAGGTGTGTATACTCTCACAGCAAGGCAAATAAGGTTTAAAACATGTGACTTAGTCTCTGCATATTTGAGGAGGATTAGCATATATTTTTCAGATGTTTGGATCAGCCAAATGTAATTGAAAGGCATAATCTGGTCCTTTTTTCCCAATTCTGAGGAAAAGCTACAATTACTGCTGTACTCGTCGCCCTGTGTTCATTACAGGCTTATTCCGGCAATAACTTCTTTTAGCTAGCATGCATGTACATGCTGTAAGAGGTTTCCTTCCGATGAACTCATTATTCAACAGTGCTCACCCCACTCACTGACACACTCCACATCTACCCCTGACTGCCACATCCGAGCAAATTCATGCAATCATGCACACTATCCTTTAGACTGGAGATAATGCAAGCATGGTGAAGTGCAGCTAAATCTTAACTGCGAGTGGAACCTAGCAGTTAGTCAAGGCGCTGAGGGGAAAATTGACCCATTCCATTTTAGTTGAGAGGTTCAGTATGTGCATGTTTTATTTTCTTTTTTTTTTTAAAGCACATTTGTTGCAAATTGGGACTGAACCTTCAAACATCAAAATTCTTTTTTGAAAGAATTTTAAATATGGGCACTAAATCCACAAGTACGTACACATGCAAAGAAAAGCCAGAGAGGCATTAATACTAATACACTGCATTATTTCATTTCACTGATTTGTTTAGCAACCCCTAAACAAAACTGGAGTGTCATGAAGCATTAAGACAACTTCCTTGAACTGACTTTGTAAAATCTATATACCATGCTGACAGGCCTTTACAGAATAATTCTATATTATTTCTAGTCTAGGAGGGAAAATTAAGAGATGAAACCTGTCATTGTGATGATTCTCCTCTGAAAAAGGACAAGATGGTTGGCGTTGGGGTATCTGCTCAGGGGGGTGGGACTTTAGGGGGGGGGTAGAAGATCAAAGCGACTAAAGCTGATTTATCCTGTGTTAGGGCTCAAATGCCTCTGAGATGCATTGAACAGCCCTTCAAAAAGCAATAGCAGCCACCTTTATATCCAGCCTGTGCCAGTCATCAGGCTTGCCTGTGAAGCAAAATCAATCTGTTTCATATCGGAGATACCAAGGGAGAAGGAGAGAGAGAGTGTATGTGAGTGTACAATCTGTCCCCAAAGCTCTTTTTAATGACACATGCTGCATAACAGAGCAAGGATAGAAAAGTGTTCAATAAGGCAAACATGCTGTTATCTGGAGATGAGGACTAATATAAAAAGGCTCGGATGGTACAGAGGGAGTTGTCAATCAAACATACTTTAATTTGTATTTTCAAATTCCCTGCCTTTTCTGCTCAGCATGGACACACTTACTTGGGCAGAAGTCCTTCAAATTCCAGCTAACAAAACAGCCTTGATACGAGGATTACTCAAACAGCAAGACAAAGAATAATTTTTCTGACAATGCTTACAAATTCCTAAGGCATCAACATAAATATAAAACTACATCAGGTAACACACGGCATCTTTTTAAAATGATAAGCCATTACAATATAAATTTAACTAGGAAACATGTCAATCAGGCGATCCGTCCAGGAGAATCTTTCTAATCCATGACCACATGCAGATTGAAATGATTAAAAAAGCATCTAGAAGAACCATTTAATCACATTAGCTGTATAGAGTTAATAACCACTGACAGAAAGCCCTTGTGGAGAAGGTTCCTTGAGGTTTAGAAGGTCTCTTCCTTTGTTTTTCTTTGAACAGGTGTGGTGACCTTTCAACCATTTAATGAGATTACAAGAGTAATTAGAACTGGAGCCACCGTGGGTCCCAACAGTCAACCCCCCTTGAACTCAAGAGAATAACCAGTGTCCATTTGGGTGCCACCTCGGAATTAGAGAGAGTAACATAATTAAGTCCTAATGCATAGATCCTGCTACCTAGGGATTGGAGGACGTGCCCATGAAGAAAATGTAGCATTACCACACACAGTCAGAAAGCAGTGCCTAAAGCAATAGCAGGTCTGTCAATGCAGGACACTTTAGGATTGGCCTAGGGTTGGGAAAGAAATCCCCTGCAACCATTAAAGTCACAATGGTGTTGGATTGCTCCTGGGGTGCTACTCTGAGCTGTTCATTTAGGATGATGTGCAACTATTGGGCCTGACCTAAGCACACTCTCCATCTCCAACATGGCCACCGAGAGGAAGGCAATAAGGGACCCATGGAAACCCAATGGGCACCTAGGGAGAGCTAAGGCTGGCCACTCACAGGGAAGCCCAAAGACAGCAAAGTGTCAGAGTCAATGCGAACACACACCTCTACAATGGCAAAATCAATGAGACTTTATGAGGCATCAATCTCCTCTACAAAGGTCTGCTTGTCTACTGCTGGGATGGACCATTTGGATGTGGGACTTTGACAGTCGCCATTTCCAAAAATTGCTATGGAAGGATTTTTGGGATTTTGTTGACCTATCCTTGATGGTTTATCTTGCTTCTTAAAAGATTATTTTATCTGTGCAGTGGTAAAAATTTGAGATTTTTATTTATTTATTTTAAAAGGATTATTGGAGTGGCAACAGAATATACCCTCAGTTCTCCATTTAAAACAGGAACAGTCTAATCACAAACTATTCATATACAACTATTAAGTAAGTATTCTGAAAGATTTGTTTAGATATCTTCAATTAGTGTTTGAAGTCAAATCTAGGGACAGTGATTGGGCATAAGCAGAGTTCAAAAAGATAAAACATCTTTACACCTAATTAAATCTGCATTTGAACCTTTGCAAGTACAATATGGGGTGGCTGTGTGGGTAATTTCGATAGACAAATCTATTTACAGTAAACAGCAGATCACATGTTAGGGATCTTGGCAATTGTCCTGCAATATAATTGATTGTTAGGAAAGTTGTGCATCCTCAGCCAGCCTTGCTCTACAACACCCCCAACCATCTCCCCCCTTTCCCAACATTCACCCCTACATACACCTTTTGTTTATAATATTCCCCTTGATTTGACCAGACATCAAGTTGGGGGTTTGGGGCTTAGAGATCCCGTTTCAATATCTAAGCTAATTACTTTTTAATTTACACTGTGTCATTAATGGGTTTGGCAGGGGGAGCAAGGTTAGACAGGCAGCAGAAGCTGCTTCCCTTCCGTTCACTAGCACCACGGCCTCCTTAATTAAAATGAATAATCTGAGCATCCATCAGATAGACGAAGAGAGTCAGAGAAAGAGAATTCTGAAGATAGGAAGGTATAGGAGTAAAAGCCCTGCTGAAAAGACCAGCACTACTAATGTACATGCATGGGTTATGTGGTTTAGCTGGTGGATCTGTTCTCAACCAACATGAACATTCTGAAGCTAATTGACCGGAAAAAAAAAAATCTAGAAGCCTGGTGGGGACATCAGAACATGCTGAGTACCAGCATCTACAGCACAAATGGTTGTAGTACATTGTGCTGGTCTTTTCAGCACAAAAAAAGGCAAATAGAGTAGTGAAGTACATAAAAAGAAAAAGAACAAGACAAATACCTCCACGGCTCTCGCTGTCAGCTGGCTTCACCTGGATGGGTCGAGTCATCTGAAAGAAGAAAAACAGTACAGACAAGACAAGGGGTTAGTTTAGGCACAGTCAACCGCTGTCACCACAATAATAAGCCTACGGCCTTAAACTGTTGAGCCTTTGTCCAACACAAAACAATTCTGTCTGAGTTGTGATCAGATGCAAAGATCAACTGGGAACTCGGCATCCCTTAAACACAATATACAGAGCCCTCTAGCTGACTCACACCCTGATCCTGTTTTTGGCACACTGCACAGCTACTCCGGACACTTTTTTTTTCTCTGTAGGAAATCGAAGTACTTACAAATATCATGTGTGTGCATTGATTACATATGCATTTAAATAAGTTTTTCACTGGGTTCCATTTGGAAGGGCTCATCCCTGTGCCCTAATCCCTTTGCAGGGTCCCTCTGAAGGGATTAGTGCATAGGGATGAGCTCTTACAAATTGAAAGCAATGTGTGACACCAAACAACTTCCCTGCTCAAAGGATCATGGCCTGAAGAGTCCATCAGTTGCATCCTTCAAAAGGGCCCTTCGAAGTGGCCAGATTTGAGTACTTCAGCTTGGAATAATGGCCTAGTTCTTGTGCAAACCTTGGGACAAAATCCAATAGCCACCGCTCACTCTATGACCACAACATATTTTAATATCTCAAGCTGCTTCACATACCATCTTTCATCTACTAAAACATTAGACTAAAAGCATCCTTCTATGACATTACAAATCAGGACTGTAATACTACAACCGTGGTATAACAAAATTAGCGCCTTTAGCTCAAAGTCCATTTTCTTCATTAAAACGTCTCATCAGTAAGTTATTTTTGTGTTTGCTAAACAGTGCGTGCTTGGCTAAAGTATCTAGTGATGGTGGCAAGGAGGAAGTGAAATGCAACAACAATTAAAGTGGAGGCAGCCACGAGAGAGAGAGAGAGAGAGAGAGAGAGAGAGAGAGAGAGAGAGAGAGAGAGAGAGAGAGAGAGAGAGAGAGAGAGAGAGAGAGAGAGAGAGATCAATGAAGCCCTATTGATCCCTGCCCCTTAGGCTGCGGAGAGTGTCTGGCAAGGAGGGATTCTGTGGGTAGAAGGCTCACAGTAATCTACTAAAGCCTGATAAGAATGGCATTTGTTGGATTAGATGCCTCTGTCATCACAGTTTTTGTGCTCCGTATTACGCTCTACAATTTTTTCCCATTATCCCTGTAAAGGTTGAAGTTTTGTTGATTGGTTCTTATTCTACAAACTTAAAAAAAGAGATAAAAAAATAAATATTTTTTTTCTGTTTGTTTTTTCTTCTTCTGCTCATCTTTCAAGGATTCAAAAGGATTTTGCTGCAGGATCAAAGGATGTTCAAAGGATTTTTCTATGCTCCCATTTATTCCTACCTGGGGATGTAATGCAGAATGGAATACTGTAAGTGTTGACTGTTTGATTATTAGAGAAGTATACATAAATGCATTAAAACATAAATTGCACATACAATTAATAATTAATAGCAAACACTTAATTCTGTCTCAAATTAAATTTAGTAGTAATTTGGTAAGTCGTGCATTTAGCAGGATAATAAACAGTCAATTCTCTGAATTCAGTCAATGAATTTAGTTTTCATTAGAACATCCCTTCAATATGATTAAAGAGACATCTCTATTAGGATTTATTGTGTGAGAATTGTTTACAAGTCTACTATTCCAGACATAATCAGCAATAAAATTCATTCTGATTAATACAGTAATAACATTACATTCGATAGTACTTTCTTTAATTGTTTAAAAGACAAGACAGGTTCTGTCCTAAAGGCCTACTTTACACTATAACATCCATTCCCCAGCACTGTAATCCAATGGGAGCTTTCTATCGATCCAAAACAAACTGCTAATAGCAACACAGCAGGCCCAGTTTGGATGAAAAAGGGCCAAGAGCTGTGCAGAGATTTGCGGCAAGATTACCCAAATTTGCAAAGCGCCCTTTGCCGGCTCCCCAGCCATCTGTAACCTGAAATGAAGACTTTCCAAATGCCGCAACTTTCTTCTCAAGCAGCTGCAGACAGGATCAACACTTTGTCTTTCTCCTCAACATATTTTCTTTTATTGTCCAATTGTGAAAGGAGGGGAAGCAAACCGAAAAAGGTCAATTTTAAAGACAGGCCAGTCCCATAAAAGCATGACTTGTTCAAGGAGAAACACCATAATGGGATTTTAAAAATGCCTTAATAACATGCTGATATATGAGGAAGAGGACCAGGCCAGATTCATTAAGTGTTAAACGTATCCATTTTCACCTTGAGGAGCCGAATAACCTTCCTCGGGAGAAATTATTCCATAAATTTATCCATCGTAAATAATAACTAGCAGGGTCTAAGTCTTTGTGTGGAGGGGGAATAGGCAAAAGATGTCATTGTTCTGAAGGTCAGAGTTCAGTAGCTTTGTTTTAAGACCAACTTATACTTCTGTGTCGATTGCACACAGATTCCAGTCATATACACGTCACAAGGCTGATAAGAACCCTGATGCGCAACTCTCAAATAATTTAACTACATGTTGTGACAACAAAGCTCACAATATCTGTGATTGGACGGCTTGGTAGCAGAGAGTCATGGCAGTGGAGCATTTGACAAGTCTCAAGTCCTGTCAGCAGTGCAGTGTTTCCCAAACATGTTCCTGGAGGCACACCAATAGTACATATTTTGGATGTCTCCCTTATCTGACCCATTCATTTTAGTTTTGGAGTCTCTTCCTATGTTCTGATGATTTAGGTGTGTTTGATTAGGAAGAGGTTGTAAATGTGTACTGTTCGTGTGCCTTCGGGAACAGGGTTGGGAAAACACTGCTTAGAGGAGCTCCAGATAGATATTTTTGTTTTGTGTTTACTTTATGATTAAACTTATTGAACATTCTCCAGTTCCTGCCTCTTTCTTCCTTGAATGAGTGTGAGTTTGAGCCACTTCTACAGTAGCATTTTTGGTAAAGAACAAACAAACACGAGATCGAAACCTCACCAGCATGCTAGCGTTTTGGAAGTGTTATTACCGGAGCAAATAATGAAGAATGCACAAGGATAAATGCTCACAAAGGCGCTGGCTACATGCAAGGTAGGAGTACAGCGATCAGAGGAAGAGGTATAAATCAGGCTTTACACTTTAGTTGAAGGAAAATACTGTCTATTTGCACTTCATGAGTTTTCTCCATTTTCACTCAAGCGGAATGACGAAACCAATCCAATTCACCAAATAGTGAGAAATGGCCATCCCAAACCAATGAAACTCAAACATCAGACAAAACCAAGGCGTTTATTTACCTCGCAATATGCATGAAACTAAATTCCTGCTAATAAAAAGCAGATTCTGTATTGAAAAGGAAACTGCCTCATATCTGTAAATGCCATCAGTGAGATGTACTCCTTTTTTTGCGTAAGGTTTATGGATTCACCTCTCTAACTAGTAACTGTCCTGGTCATAAACTGCTGGTGTAATGGTCCATTTATTTTCCTAAGAGCAATGTGTTTCTCCCTTGTACATTTAGTATCGACGGAACTCAGTTTATTGCATTTTTCTCACCTCTAATGGGAGGCTGTGCACACACATTCACGTTCACAAGAATGCTGTATAATATTGGTGCCCATCTGTTTTATAGAAAGGTGAAATAAATAGAGTAATCAGGGTAATTAATGCTATAATAAAGATAAATAAATTAGTAACACTTTACAATAAGGTTGTATTAGTTTATGATAGTTAATGTACTTAAAACATGTACAATATTTCAAGCATTTATTACAGTATTTATGTTTGTTAATGAATATTAACTATATTAATTGTTATTAATTGATTATTGTTATTAATTATATTGTTAGTTCATGTTAACTGACAGTGCATTAACTAATGTTACCAAGCATGAATATGGATTTAAAGATCTCATTAGTATATGCTGAACTATGATTATTAATAAATGCTGTACAAATATTGTTCATTATTATTTCATGTTAAATATATTAACTAATGTTAACTATTCCAAATATATTAACTAATGTTAACTATTTAAACCTTATTGTAAAGTATAATAATAAATAAATAAAATACATCAATAAAATACAGTACATTAAATCATAAAATATATTATTATTGACAATTAATAATCAAACATAATCATTCCTGTAATAGAACATTTGCAGAAAAAGTACACTGATTTAAAAATGAGATAATAAACCAAATATATATATATATAAAAATAATAATAATAATAATTTTACTTTCATCTACTGTTGTTGTCATTAACTGACTTATCTGAAATACATACATAATAGGATAAAATAAAACAAATAATAAACTTAAAAACATAGAACATTAACTGAAATAAGATCATTTTACTGAATAAGTTACTAAAATGACAAAAGTAGTAAACTTAGCAAAACCAAACCGTTGCTTAACAATTCCTCAATATAAAATATACATGAACACAAAAAAGCTTTAAAAATACAATAAAGCCTAATGATATTACTATAAGAGTATATAAATAAATTATACTGGTAATTACACTTTTTTTCTCAAAATCAAAATTAAATGACATCTTTGGACATGGATGCATGTCTGTCACAAAGGATTAAATATGCCTTGGCCAAAAAAAAGCCAATCCCAACCACAAATAAGCCCTAAACAGTAAACGCTCTTTCCACACACATTCACGAGCACTAAAAACAAAAAAAGCCCAGCGTTGTGCCAGCCGAACTTGTGCTGTCGTCAGGGAAAGCATTGATTTAGCCTGCGTCCTGAGAGACTCCCCTACGCCTCTCTGCTGCTTTTGTGCCTTTATTGCACACGCATTCTTTACTCATAAGATAAAACGACTGACTTCGCCTTATGCCGCTTCTTCCTTGCAACTGAAAAAAACGATGAGAGAAAAAAAATAAAAATCAACAACAACACATGTTGTAATTGTGATAGATTCAGTAAGGTTTCCACACTGAACGCCGAGGTTTGGGATGAAAAACAGAGGGGGTTGGAAAGACTGCCTGCAACTGCCAGATAAGATTGCTTCTCAATTGAGTGGCATTTCCAGATCCACGACTCCACCTCACATATGCTGGCGGGAAACGTGTAGTTATACGTTTTTCTGCCTGCAGCAATATCACCGGCGTCCCTGCGTTTGCCAATCTGTTGTTTAAACTCAGTGGAACAATTCAAATCCCCTCGTCCCAACAGGAGTGTGTCAGTTGCATCTCATTTGGTATGATGTGCGCAATCTGAATTTACCTACAAAGCTTTCAATGGTTGAGCTTTTCTGTGCTTAACCTTAACCCTATATTCTAACCATATACCCTAACCCTTAATACAGAGTTCACACCAAATGAAAAACATTTGAATTTTCCTACAAAACTTTAAACGTTTGAGCTTTTCTGTGCCTAAACCTAACCCTATTGACCTTACTCTTCAAGTAGGAGCAGGTGCAGCCATTGGAATCTTTTTGGCTCGCGACTTCCCATCTCATTCACATCCATTGAGTTTTAGACATTAAAAAAAGCTTGTTATGCTGCAAACTGATATTTTCTTATTGTGATATTCTACTTTTTATGTATAGTCATGAACACACTTGTTTGTTGAGCAAGTAGTTTGGCAGTTTTCTGCCAGTTATTATTCCTAGTCATTTCTCCCATAGCAAACTGAATTGGAAGTTCTAAAACAAATTGCAAAAACTGAGCACACTTCCGCATCGCAGAATAAGGTCAATATCCTAACCCTATACCCTAACTCTTAATCCTAGCCCTTAATGTTGGGTTCGCACCAAATCAAAAAAAAAAAGAATTTACCTACAAAGCTTTAAATGGTTGAGCTTTTCTATGCCTAACCCTAATATATCCTAACCCTATACCCTAACTCTATACCTGTCAGGTTCTGTTGTGTTCCATGTGCTATGGTCCTCGGGGCATTATGCGGCGCTAATGCGGAGTGGACACTGGCGAGAAAATCACCAACTTTCACCGCCTGCATGGAGGAAGACCTCGTCAGTGCCACTCCCAACCCAGTGACCAGCCAAGCACCACCCATCTGCAGGGAGCGCTTGCCAGAGCCCACCGCAGACGGAGAGCCACCCCTGGTGCACAAGCAATCGCCACCTAGAGCGACAATGCGGAATTGCGCCGAGATGGAGGAGCTCGATTCATCGTCTGACCAGGTGTGTGAGCCGGCAACACCGCCCAAAGGGGGAGTCCTGGTGGACCTCCGCGAGGATGGCGTGAGTCCCACACACCCCCCCTATACAGATGGACAGCTGCTGGACACTGGGAAGTTACTCACTGACTTCTGGAGCGATTTTTAGCTTCCGCTGTTTAAGTACAGCCATTATATTCTGCCTTGTCAACTGTTTCCAGACAGTCTTTTAATTCTTGTTCCCCGTAATAACCCCAGCTCCAGAGTTGTGAGTAGCTTCCCACGATCTCCCAGGACAGCAGCCAGTCAGCCAGCTCCAGCTCTGCTTCAGTCAGCCAGCCCCCCAGCTCACCCTCAAGCTCCAGTAATGGAGCTCACTTGTGGGTGCTGCCTGCCAGCGTCGCCCTCTGGAGGGTGTCGCCCAGGGTCAGCTCCTCCGGCCTCCGAGCTGCGGACTCCACCTCGGCCCTTTGACCCTAGGGCTCTGCGTTGGCTCACTCCTCCCTTGTCTCCGTCGTGGACCGTCTGCCCACCAGCTCCGCCAGGCTCCCTCATCCCTCCGGCTCCACCTTGGTCAGTCGTCGCCCTTCCTTCACCTATGGACTCCACTCCTTTGGCTGCACCTCGTCGCACCGTCCTACCGGCTGCGTTGAGCTCCTCCTTCCCTCCAGCTACGCCTTGGTCCTCTGTCACTCTGACGTCGCCTTGCTCGGGTGAGCTGCCTGCTTCACCCCAGCCCTCTGGGACCTCGGCGTCACCTTCACCCTACGGCTCTCTGTCCCCTTCTTGGGCTCCACCGCCATCAGCGGCATCTCCCTTGGTCGGCCCCCTGGAGTTGGCAGCCACTCCTCCTCCATGGTCCCTCCCTTCCTCAACTCCGCCTGTTGTGTTCCATGTGCTTTTGTTATCGTCATGTGCTCCCTTTGTTCTGTTTATCACCTGTGTTCCTCCCGTGTATCATTAGTCCCATTAGCCCTCTTGCATTTATACCCCTCAGTTTGTTGTATTCATGGTCCAGTATTGTATTGTCTCAGCCTCGATGTGATGTCTACGTGTCCTGTCTCTCCCAGTGCCTGTATTTATCGTAAGTGTTTGTTAAATAAATTCGTGTTTTTTTTTCCCTCGTGTTCCTGTGCCTTCATGTCCCGAATCGAGCGTGACAATACCCTAACTCTAAACCCTAACCCTCAATGTCAGGTTCACACCAAACAAAAAACATTTGCATCAAATTACTTATTCTAAATTACTTGCCATGGATTTAACTACGACTGTTGCTTTGTACATTTGTCAGTTGTCAATCTGTCTAGGTTCACTGCACCATCCAAAGGAGTGCGGAACTCAGTGAATTTCACTGTTTTCCTTCAGGAATTGCGTCTGGATGACAGCCGCTTCCAGTGCTAATTGAAGGTGACGGGTTCAAAGTTTGACCTGCTAGCTAGGGTCATGGACAGGGTTTCTGGGATGGACACTAACTAAAGGCAATCCATCTTCGCTACAGAGCACCTGACCATCTGCTTCAGGTGAGGGGCAGTTGCATATTTACATATAGATCCACATACAGCAACAATGATACGGTTGTCCATGTTGAACAGACGCGTCTGACACAGTCGTCCATGTTGAACGGTTAATTTCAGTTCAGGTGAATTTTCTGTTCAACTTGAATTTTTTGAATTTGCGTGAAAGATGGCAAATTCTGTGCATTTGTGGCAAACACATCACACAATCTGCGTCAATTGCACTGCCCCAAGGAAATTCATCTCTACACTGTAAAATATTGAACGACAAAAAGTGTTTAATATATGTAATACATAATAAATGTTTATGTTTTTAATGTTTAGCATAATATTTTAGTCAGTTTAATTGATGTAAGCTGAGATGACTAGAAAAGTGAGTTTGATTCAACTAAAAAAATCAGCAAGTCAGCAAGATTTTTTTTTTTTTTACAGTGTATTCACGCAATTCATTGTCTTTGTATTTAACTTAGTAGTGCTTTCATTTAACTTTAATTATACGTTTGGTGCGAACTCAGCATATCTCAAACTATTTTTCTATCAAGCTATCACACACATTTCAAATTAGGGGTTGCATTTCTTTTTTTAGGAACATCATTCATTCATTCATTTTCTTTTCGGCTTAGTCCCTTTATTAATCTGGGGTCGCCACAGCGGAATGAACTGCCAACTTATTCAGCATATGTTTTACGCAGCGGATGCCCTTCCAGCTGCTACCCATCACTGGGAAACATCCACACATACCCATTCACACTCATACACTACGGACAATTTAGCTTACCCAATTCACCTATACCGCATGTCTTTGGACTAGTGGGGGAAACCGGAGCACCCGAAGGAAACCCACGCAAACACAGGGAGAACATGCAAACTCCACACAGAAATGCCAACTGACCCAGGCAGGGCTCGAACCAGCGATCTTCTTGCTGTGAGGCAATTGTGCTACCCACTGCGCCACCGTGCTGCCCTGAGGAACATCAATTCAAATCAACTGAAACAAATAATTTTGAACATGAAGATTGTGTTATAAATAATCTTCATACAGTGGAAAAACTGTATGTCTGACTTTGTACTTTATATTTATCTTTTCCATGTAATTCTTGTGAAGGTCAGAGTTTAGTAGCTTTATCTTACACATTGGTCGAAAGGAAAAATGCAACTGTCTATTTGCACTTCTCCCAAAACACAAAAGAGTTCTTTGTTTTATTCCTCAAGAACTGTTATTTGTGTGTTATCATTTAGGGAATTATTTTTGTAAACATGTTTTCGAATTGTTTCTCTCTGGAGTGTTGGTGTTTCATTTTGCGGATTGAGGAGTCCTGAAGTTTCCATCTTTTATATGTTTTGCCTGTAATCTTTATGTTGTTTTTATTTTTAAACAAGCCTTGAAAGGTTTATAGGCCGTAACACTCTGGGATAGCCTTTCTGGAAATGTTTCAATAAACACTTGAAATATAAATTCACAGAGAATCTATATTTGAACAGGATATTGAAACTTCTGTTTAGATTTTCCAAAACTGACTATAAGGAATAAAAAAAAAAAAGAAGAAATCTGTAAACATGTTTTATATTTTAAATGAGGGAAATAAACAGGCATTGTGACCAAAAAAGTAGAAATGCTGTGAAATTCTGTGAATTAAAATATGAAATTAAACGTATGCACAAAATAAATAATAATAATCATAAGGATAAGAGTTGGCTCTCTATAAAAACACACACACACACACACACACACACACACACACACACACACACACACA
>CAIGQW010031024.1:5607548-5631409 GCA_903798125.1 Danio choprae
ACACACACACACACACACACACACACACACACACACACACACACACAAAACTAAATTTTTTGCATTTATGAGGAAAATCTTTGTTATGGGTGTGACGGATGTCAATTTGGCAAAGTGTGACTTTGGTAAATCAAATAAAATTGCTTGAAATTGTTAATAGAAGACAATTTTGATTATTTTTACAGAGCCTACACAAACAACTTAGAAAGAGATTCGCTATTTTGGTTAAACCTTTTGTTTTATGGCAAGGTTGCCATTTGCATGGTATTGCTAATGTTTTTTTGGCATAAAAATCTAAATCGATAATTTGGACTCATACAATGAGTATTGTTTGCTCTTTCCCCAAATATACCTGTGCAGCATAAGAGCGAGTTTGAATCCTGACCGGATTCGCAGCAGAGCTCCAGGAGCGATTGTCTCTTTGTCCTTGTCATCTGTTTCTTTAAACACACAATTCTCCATAATCATGTTGTTTGCTGTGCTGCTGTCTTTCAAAAGGGGGAGCTATCAAACAGGGTAAACAGAATGCAGTGGGGGACTGGAAACAGGCGTTCTCCTGAGAGACAGTCTGTTCTCCTGTAGTGATGTTTGATTAGGCACCGCTGTGCTGGGCTACAGAGAAATTCACAACAATCTGCTCTGAGCAAATCAGGACTGCGCCTTGTTGCCTCCGTCGATGATGAATGTGAAATAATTCCTGTATTTGTTTCTTTACGCAGAAATCGCACACAGGACAAACAGTCAACACGGATGGAAATAACGTTGTGCAGTAGTTTTGCGAGTAGTAAATGAAAGTAAAACAAGCATGTATTCTTTGCTGCAGCTGACGTAGGATAAATGTGGTAATACTGTAGGTCAGAGTTACGGCTTCAGAATCCAGTTTAGAAACAGACTTACTTTGAGATTCCCTCACCTGCTGGCTTGTGTGTTCAAAAGGGTTTTGCACCACATTTATTTTATTTTTTATTTTATTCTAACAGCTTAGATGTACAGTATAATGTAGTGTATGGGTCATTTTGCATGAAATGAAAGTACAAATTATCCTCAAAATGTGGGTGAGGCCATTTTTGTTATCTTCAAGCAAGCATTTTGTTTGTTAAAATTACAACATTAAAATATATATATTTTTTATTAGTTTTTTTATGCTTGTAAATTTGACTAAATCTTAAGATTTTAACGTGTTGTGATTTAAAATACAAAAATATATTGTTAATATATGCTATATCATGTTTTGTGGTCATACATAAGAAATTATTAAGAATTAATAGTGACAGTGACACTTTAATAACGTTACAATATTATCTGAAACAATTGTTTGTTTGTTTTTTTTAAGAATTTTCTATTCATCAAAAAAATATATGAAAAACAATATGTTAGCAAAGCTCTATAATTAAATGTAATACTGTATAATCTGTAATATAATATGGCCTCACATGAAGCCTCACATAAGCAGTTCTGAAGGATCAGATAATATTAAAGTAGCATAATTCCTGCGATTTTCTCTGATATTAAATTAAATATCAGTTTTTATGGCATTTATGTTCAATCTAACATAGACTTGATGAACATGAGTGTGTGTTTGTAGTTAATAAAAACTAGCTATGAAAATGTATTTTTCTTCTCTAAAATAAAAAGTAAAATGGACGATAATAATGATTGTTTGACCAATTTTTTTTTTTAAACAAACAATTATAAAAATGATTACTGAACAACAACAAATAATCACATATTAAAAATGCATATTAGGGATGATTTTAAAACCATAACAACCCTGCTGTGAACAAGTGTGGCTGATTAAGAGTCGGGCATCTTTTGCGCGGATGTGTGTGTGTGTTTGGCTGGAGTTTAACAGTGAGATAACAGCCTATTCCCTGATCATTATTTAGCATTAGCAGGCCATCAAAGCCCCTTCTCCTCTGTTATTCCTAATAGGGAAATAAACACCTTTTGACTGGAGCATCCCGGCTGCGATAATTAATATTTCCAATTATTGATTTGAAAGTGCGCTGTGTGGTGACAGCCTTGGGCCTCGACTCGCCTAATAAATCTACCGTACAGGAAGGTGAGAGCGGAAGAGATCGGGACAGAGCGAGCGAGAGCTATTCTTACATCCATAGCAGTGTGCAGTTTATATGATCTCCACTTAAAGCCTCTGTACAGAACACAAATAAAAATGTTTGCGCAATAGTAAAATGAAGCTAGATTTGCTGTTGGATGTACGAGAGCAAAAATTAACCTTTTTGTGAAACCGCAAACACTGTAACATATGTTTGACTTCAGTTTTTCGAAAATGAAACACTACAGGGCGGTATGACACTAACAAATGTGTTCCTTTTCACACTAATGATATTCACAGGGGCATATTATCAACGAATAAAGGAATAAAATTTTTTTTTGCACAACGGCAAATAAATACCACCAAACAACTTAGGAGCACTTCCACAAAATTCATCAGGGTAAAACTATGGGATCGCAGTGCACTTTTCTCTTACGTATCCTTTTGAAAACACTGTTGGTTGGGTTTAGGTAAGGGTTTTGCTGTGCTTTGCTATAGGCGATCTGTAACAAAAGCCCCACATTCTTGTGGATGTGTACAAAAAAGGACGTGTATCTGAAACGTACAACAAAACAGATTTGCAAAAATATAGACAGCATCCTCTAGTGGATTTGTCATGTAAAACGTGCAATGAAACACCCAGAGCAATCTATTTTATATTTCGCAAAATTGCTTACTGCGGCATGTATTTTCAATGAGCCCGGACTGTAAAAAATATCGTGATTGGTTCTTGCAGAAGCTTAAATGTGGCACGAAAATTAACCTCATTGGGTGAAATGGAAGTTAACCCTCACTGGTTTTAGAAGAAGCTCAGTGGCACACAGGAATGAACCTAGAATAAACCAAGAATGCTTGAGCTCACATATGAATGCTGTAACATTATTCAGTGTTTATATATGAGAATAGAAGTGTAAAGTAGATTTACTCATCATTAAAAACGATTGTGTCTGACCTCTCTGAAGTATCAGAGTTTGGGGTGAAGATTTGGGAAAAACATCTTCTTTTGTGTTTGCCTTTATTTTGAGAGGACAATAATTTTGACAGAAAGCAAAGTTAAAGAGAAATAGGAGAAAGATTCACGAGTCGGGATTTGAACTCAGGACATTCAAAGCACAGTTGCGCTACATGTAGTAAAACTGCCCACAAATCTACTGGCGCAGACATTTTGTGTTTTAAAGATATATAGAAGTCTTTTGAGTTTGAAACAACAAGATTTTAATTCCAAGGTGAACTAAAACGCATTTAAAAGCTTGCCAGAGCCCATTCATTCATGTTATATAGAAACAGAGCAGCCGAGATATTGGAAAAGTTTCAAAACAACAAGTTTCAAACAACAAGAGGGTAAATAAATGACAAAATTAGCATTTTGACTCAGACTACTCTTTTAAAATGACTTTAAAAGTCTCTTGGAGGAAGAAAACGAGACAGAAAATGGATGAGGGAGCGTGAGGTGAAGAAGTATCTGCCAGCGAGTGTGCGTGTGAGGTACTTTGCTCCCAGCACCTCTGCGGAAGCCCTGATAAGAGTATCGACTGCACAGACTTGTCAATCGCAAGCGTCTCAAGTCGAAAACTCCAATAGCTTCTCTCAGAATTGCACAATACTGGAGGTCGGATGTAGCTCGGGTCCTTTCGACCGTTGACATCGCACTTTCTGGAAATGTCTACAGCGCTCTGAAATTGTCTTACACTGCGGTCCAGCTAGCGTCAAGTTATCTTACGCCACATCAAGCTTGCGCTCTCAGCCTGACGTCCCTCAAAAGGTCAGCGGTCCAGATTAAATCTTTTCCCCCTTAATGTTCCCTGGCCTCCCAAGTTCTCACCACAAGACGTGGCTGCTGACCTTTCACAGCTCTACAACCGGGATCCTCCAGAAGAGCGTCAGGAAGACACTGTCTTTATGAGCGTGTACAACGGCTCCTGGAGCGAACTCAGTTGTAACATGGCTTTACCTGGAAGTGGATGAAAGGTCCACGCTAAAAAACCCAACAAGAACAAATACGGGGGGGAAAAATGATAAAAAGTCTCTAATCCTACAAACGCTCGCAAGCCAGTCACCGGAGTGTCAAAGTAAGATAAAGAGAGAAAGGTAGTGCACAAGAGAGATTCCCTGACTTCACAGCAGCCGTGGTCTTTTATCAGGGGAAGGGCATCTTTCCCAGACATCTCTGGTAAAGGCGTTGGAGCTCAAAGAAGCCATCGCTTTCTGGAGAGAGAGAGATACGTGAGGAAGAAAAAAAAATCTGTCAACAAATTCCTAAGAAGTGCCGTGGTGTTTGTTTTGATCTCTTTCTATTCTCAATTTTGTTTCCAGCCTTGTCTCGTCGAACCCATTTGAAGAGCAATTGGTGCCGTTTCATGTCAAAATGTTGGCAATCACGTTTAGCGACTCTTATGTCTTCAAAGTCTCGGGATGACAGTTTTAAAAGCGGGGGGATGTCAGATGGTAATGGTTCCAGTCACTTCACAGAAAGAAGCACTTACAAACAATGCTTTTAAATGGTTGAAATGTTCCTCCTCTGATGATTTGGCCACGCCTTCTCATGAATAATTAAGCTGATGTACTCTTGGGGCCAGATTTACTAACAGCTTGCACCATACCAAACCCTCTTTTGGTGTTAAAAAATACTGACAGGATTTACTAGAATCATGCTGTGAAACGTTAGCACTGAAAAAGCGTGAATAGAGTTATTTTTGAATCTGACCTTATTGCATACGTAATTGTAAGAGTTTTTCTTTCAGATGGAAAATTTAGGGGAGAGAGTGTTTAAATGAATCATGCAAGGCATCATTGGAACTGCGTGTTCGTAACCTAATTTAAACTATTATTTGCACTAGGCTGGATATTTTAAAAATTAGCTGTCGATTGTTTAATTTGTACATTGTCAGCAAATCACTCGCAGAATTTTCCACTCCCATTGGTACTTTTAGCAGATTGTCCAATTTACTAATTTAGCCCATTTAGTAAATATGTTCCTAAATGCTGATATATTTCATTTAATTGTATAGTACACATTTATGGTTGCCATTAAATATTTTTTTACCGATTTTTCTATTGTCATAAATTTTCTTGCAGTTTTAAGGTAAAAACTCCACATTTCATCCTAATCTGGTTTTTACAGTTTGTTTTTAATCTAAAAGTACTGTAAAATACTGTTCATTGAGTTCTTGAGATTTAGACATAAAAATATATATGTTTATCTATTTATAATTTATTTTACACTTGTTTATTACAATGTTTCCTTAAATTTCTTCAGATTTCAGCACAACAAAGGACACAAGATTTACTTTTTATATTTTCTGGATTTTAGAGAAAACCACTGACCTAAATTTCTCAGCATAAAACTATGTTCTCGTCATCCTGGCAAAAGTATTTATTTATTTATTACTACTATTTCACTTTTGTTGACATCCTATAGTGTCTGCTCAAAAGTTTTCAGTATTTCAACAATATTCAGTATATACAATCAATATTGCAACTTAACTTTCTTATTATATTAGGAATAGGAAAAACAACAGATAGCCTACATGTATGTTGTTTCCTTGATGTTGACTTAATGGGCCGGAGAAATGTTATGAACAAAGCAGTTTTATTTGGTGATCAAGAAAACAGGATAATAAGAACCCGTCCCACTCATAATTAAAAATTTTCTATAACCTTTCTATAACCTTTTATTTGGCCTTCTTTATCTTACTAGATTGATTTTCAGTGTTTATTAAATAAAATAAACCACTAACCCAACACAGAAGTAACCTTATCATTTTGTCAATAGGATCCACTAGCATGTGCTAATAGCATTCAAAAATGTTCACGGTTCATGTTCCATTCTCGCTTCGCTCCACGGTGCCGGACCAAAGCAGGGAAGCTCCCCGTGCTGTCACTGGCTCTCCAGGATTGTGACAGATTACAGGGCAATCCTCTGACCAATGGATGGGCAGCACCACTTCCTGGTCACTGACCC
Organism: Danio choprae; assembly: GCA_903798125.1. Taxonomy (NCBI): domain Eukaryota; kingdom Metazoa; phylum Chordata; class Actinopteri; order Cypriniformes; family Danionidae; genus Danio; species Danio choprae. Next base: position 5,613,566 of record CAIGQW010031024.1, read on the forward strand.
ATAATTCCCAGTATACCTATGCCGAGTTGACGTTTCTTTAATGGGTTACAGACCTCCGGCAAGGCAACGCCTTCTCAGTGCTATGATAGCCTATTAGCAATTCACCACAGCTTGCAGTTTTTTGCCTTCTTTTTTTTTTTTTTAAGCCACCCTGCACCCTTCCATGCCACGTATAACCTCTCTCCACCTCGCAGTCCTGAGGGAACGACAACAGCCCAACGGAAAGAGAAGAGGCAGAGAGATAGAGAGAGAGGCAGTCATGCAAGCCGACCGAGTGTCAGGTGTGGACAGAAAAAAATAAATAAATAAATAAAAAGAAGCCGAAGGGAATGACTGGGATAGACAGATGGAAAGGGAAAAAGAGAAAGACCTGGAGCCAGAAGTGGCATTTGCTCAAAGCCATTCATTCACCTATCTGCCATGAGAGATGATGCAATAATGGTAATGCGGCCGACCGCAGCCGTTCGCAACCGGTGGGATGCGACGCAAAAATGGGGCGCTAGTGGATTCTGACAGGGTTTGGACAGCGTGGAGAAAAAAAAAAATGCAAATAATAAAAAAATAAAAATGCAGCTAACCGGAATAGAAATAGATGACTTTAAAGAGTTAAAGTCATCAGTTCAAAGAGGTAAAGTCACAGTTAAGCCATAAAAGGGAAATTCAGTCATCATTTAGTCATGTTCTAACAGAGTGTGTCCTACTTTCTATTGTGTACCCCAGAAGGAGAGATTGTGTGTAAAAAATAAAAAAATAAATAAAAACGTTTTCACTTGTCCTTATAATGGCCGTTAATAGTGACCAGCACTTACCGAAACAGAAAAACTAGGCAAGGCACGTTTATTTATATAGCACATTTCATACACATTGGTAATTCAAAGTGCTTTACATAAACAAGTTTTAAAAAATTAAAACAACAAAGAACAAAACATTAAAAAAACATTAAAACGTGTTAAAACAAGTTTTAAATGAAATAAAAAAGAAAAGAAAGACATAATAGTTCGAACTGTCGGAAGTAGCATTTTATTCATTCAGTAAAGACAAGTATACAGATGTGTTTTAAGTCTTGATTTGAATATTAGAAATCCCACATGACAAAATACTATAGTAATTTATAGTAAATCATGTAGTGTTTTGAACCATACTATAGTAAAGTGTATTATACTGTATATATTAATGCTACAGCATACTGTAGTATCAGCTATCATAAACTGATAAACTGTAGTAAATACTAAAGTATGCTTTAGTTTTTACAACAGTAAACTGGGATGTACTGTAGTATAATATACCCTGTAGTTGTAGGAAACGTATTGGGTCATTTGTTTATATTACTGTAGGTGCTGTGTTACCATATAGGAACTGTGGAATCACCACAGCAGATTTGTTGTCCTGCAAACCCCAGATTATAAGGTTGTTTTTTGCCTCACATGAATTTTCCACTCGAGTTTCATTTTAATGATTTTTTTGTTTGTGTCATGTTTGTGACAAATACACTGCGCATATTTTCATTGACAATTTTCATCATGTCATCGGTGCCTGGCAAACATTTGCCTATATTCGTGTGTTTGCATTGACTTTGTATGTATAGATTACGTAGAACGTCAATGCAAACACACAAATATAGACACTTAAATTCGCATTTGGTGCGAAAGCATAACACTTATGTGGTTAAAACTATGGCGTATATCTTTTTTTTTTTTAGAAACGTTTAATTCTGGTTTCTTTTCACTGCCATTATATGGACAAGTACAAGCTGGCAAATTACATTTCTCCTTCTGTGAAAGTGTTTAAGGCAATGGAACAACCCCAGAGTGAGTAAATAATGACTGAATCTTCATTTTTTTGGCCAAACTATCCCATCATTCGTTGACTTCCATAGCCGTGCGACCAATCAAACTGGTATTTGATCAAGAAAGCCCCACTGTCCAGTGTTTCCAGTGCACTTATCTCACGCGTGATCTAAATGGCCATTGCCTCGACGGTCGATAGTGAAACAGCAGATCTTTGTGTGTTCAGTGTTTTACAGAAGGGCAGCATGCCTTGGTGTCTGTCATTGTGAGTGTGTTTGTACGAACTAGAGCTCAATGAGGATCCAGCATGCTTAGTCCATCTGTTTATCATTGCAGTCCAAGTCAACTCCAATAACACCACTCTACTCTGGCAGAGATAAAGAGTGTACGATTTCAATGATTATCTGCTTCCACTATCAGTCCAATCAGACACATACATGTAATTAAAAACAAATGCTGATTATGGCTAGTATCGAAATGATTACTGATAGCATGTAATTAAAAAAATGCTGATTATGATATCATACAGATGTTATGTTAAAGTTTGTGTAAAATCTAAATTTATAATGAATCTAAGTTAATCTACTGAAAAAAAGGTTGTTTTGTTAATCTTTGATCAAAGCAAAATGTATTAAAATAAAATACAATTTAAAAAAATTATTTTAAAAATACTACAAAATGCTTTTAAAAGGAGCATTGCATCAGCCCCTTTACCATTAAACTGACTCTTCAATACTCAATGTAAAAACATGGTTTCTGAAAACTTCATATAACTCGTATAACGTATAAAATAAACTCTTTATATACTATATGCTCCTGCTGTATACGCTGTCAGTTTTTGTGAGATTATTAAATATGTTTCATTTGTTGTGTCACTTTGACATCTTTAGGCATACATCTTTCCACTTCATTTACTTTAAAACAGCCAATAAAGTATTGTAGGAATTTTCCACCGTAGAACTTATTTTTATGTTGTCTGTTTTAAAGATAAACATTTGGCATCAGCATCCATCCAAAACTACTATTATTTGTACAGTATAGTCTCTCTACAAATATTGCATATATTTTTTTTCAGTTATTCTTTAAATGGAAGAGTTAATAATGTCCAAAGCAGCAATCAGACGGTGCATTTATATGATGTTACCAAGTAGACTTCTTACAAAGTATTTTACAAAATTTTAAAATACAAAAATACAACACACTAAAGTATGTTGATACAAAATATTAAGCCATTTCCATTAACCCTATCAAATACAAATTACAAAATACTAATTTGTATTTAAAATACGTATTCGAAATACATGTATCACAAATAATGCCCATCCCTGAGTAGTAGTAGTTGTAGAAGTATTATTAATAATAATAATAATAATAATAATAATAATAATGGGCAGCACGGTGGCGTAGTGGGTAGCGCTCTCGCCTCACAGCAAGAAGCTCACTGGTTCGAGCCTTAGCTAGGTCAGTTGGCATTTCTGTGTGGAGTTTGCATGTTCTCCCTGTGTTTGCGTGGGTTTCCTCCGGGTGCTCCGGTTTCCTCCACAGTCCAAAGACATGCGCTATAGGTGAATTGGGTAAGCAAAATTATCCGTAGTGTATGAGTGTGAATAGGTGCGTATGGGTGTTTCCCAGTGATGGGTTGCAGCTGGAAGGGCATCCGCTGTGTAAAAAATATGCTGGATAAGTTGGCGGTTCATTCCGCTGTGGCGACCCCAGATTAATAAAGGGACTAAGCTGAAAAGAAAATGAATGAATGAAGAATAATAATAATAATAATAATAATAATAATAATAATAATAATAATAATAGTAATAATAATAACAACAACAATAAACTTAGTTAAAAATAAAAATGGTTATTTTCCAAAAAATGTGGCCTCTATATGACATTTTTATTTGAAACTTGAAGAAATTTGTTCAGACTTTCACAGATCAAAACAAATATAGACATTTTACTCCAACACGTATCTTTCAAAACAGCAGAAAATGAGATTTTCAAGCGATCCCTTAATTTTAGCGTAAGCTGCATTTTATCAATATCTGTCCAAAATGACTTTGAAATGAGGGAAAACCATCCAGCAATATTTGCAGTAAAGCTCAGGGTTTTTATTGGAAAACTTCAGAGAGCAGAATTAACTGCATTTTCTTTCTGCTTTGTCAGACTTCGGGTTGTGTATTATTAGAGGAGAAAATGAAATGTAAACCGTTTCACTGTTTCGTTGAATAATGAAAGTTACTAAACTGAATTAACATTTTGCTCCTGCATTTTTCTTCTCACTACGTGTTTACAAAATGCATGTTGCTCATCAAACAAGATTTAAAATAACTAATAAATTACAAGTGATAATAAAATAATAATTCACTCAAAAAGTAAGCGTCTATCCTTATTTATTACTGAGTCTCATGCTGTTCTGTAATCCCATGACTTTCTTTTCCCGTGAGTTTTTTTCCCTCAGTAGTTTATGTTCCTTCCAGAACACCATTGCCTGCATCCATTTATTCATCCAGAAAGGAGACAGATAAAACACACAGCAGTTTCAGACCTTGAATGTGACCTCAGAACTGACAGACAGATGAACTCCAGCATTTTCCATATCCTGCCCTAAAAACACGGTGCAGTTATGCAGAAAATATGCTGGTAAGTGTCTGTCAGTCTCGGGACTGTTTCTCTTCTCCTTTAGATAGACAGAGGGCTTGTTTACATGCATTGGTCAAGGTTAAATTACCGATGAAAACGTATGTAAGCAAACTAGTTTCAATGATAAGACCCAAACATATGCAGCAATGGTTAAATTAAAGCAAACTGTTGGTTGTTTCAAAATGTTTCAAATAAGACAATAGTCACAGATTGGTGTGGACTTACCCACTCGTAAAACAAGTATGAGTGAACACAGAGAAAGCACACTGTGAATATATATTGTGAATATGTGGTAAAAACACTATAACCCAGATGAAAAAAGCAGGAAAATGTTGAACTACATAACTGAACTCATTACATTTCACATTATCAACTAAAACAGTATTTTTATTAACTACATTTAAATGTGAGATGATGCAGTATTTAAAACATCATCATTCATTCATTCATTAGTCCCTTATTTAATAGGGGTCGCCACAGTGGAATGACGTTTTACATTGGATGCCCTTCCAGTTACAACCCAGTTTGTTTGGAAATTATGCTTAATTTAAACAAGGACCTGAGACTACATCCACAAGAAGTTTTTTTTTTTCGACATCAAAAGTTGATCCCATAATGCAATTCATAACTGTAAATAAACAAAAATGTTTTAAATCACAAAATACAGAATCAGCTAATTACCAGATTTTTATTTTTATAGAATAGAGATGCCCAAACTAGGGCCCCCGGGTCAAAGTTAACCCTTGGTAACAACTGATTTGGCCCATCATCCAATCTGAGAAGAGAGTGAGGGGGAGGGTTAGTCCTGAGGGTCCAGTGTCCTGCAGGTTTTTGCTCCAACCCCAATTAGACATACCTAATCCAGCTAATCAAGCTCTTACTATGTATACTACAAAGCTCCTGGCAGGTGTATTGAAGCAAGTTGGAGCTAAACTCTGCAGAACATCAGCCCCCCAGGACTGAGTTTAGGCACCCCTGTGTTAATATAAAGCAAAGTTTTCTAGTTATATTTAAAATATTACTAATTATCCATGGCAACTTTAATGTAATACAGTTTGTTATATTTACAATACCTTCAGCCCACAGCCCTCAATCAAGTTTGGTTTTTGGCCCTTCATAAAAAAAAAAGTTTGGGCTCCCCTGTTCTAGCCGGTTCAAGGTTGAAATACAATAAATGTGTTTGTTTGTTTGTTAGTTTAAGAGTAAACCCACAGTTAATTAACAACTCTTTTATTTCATTTTTGAAATTTTTATCAATCAGATGCACAAAAAGGCTTTTTTCCAGCTTTGTTTTCCTACACATTTTGAGTGCTGATTTTGTTGGACAAATATGTGTCATTTAAACAAGAAAATGCATCACTGATCTCTCATTGGTATCTGAAATCAAATTAGCCAAACGTTTTATTAAATATAAGCGCACCAAGAATGACAAACGCGACAAACTTCTCTGTTTCATCACACACATGGGTGCAGATTCCTACAGTCCCAGGTCACACAGACACAAGGGAATACAGTATTCAAGGAAACCCTTAATGTACATCCATTCTCCCACTTGGGATCTCGCTACGACACATTCCCAAGGGTTGTGGGTTGATTTGCCTCTTTCGACTTCCTTCCTTTTCTTTAAGCCGTGTCCCACCGCGAGACAAGGCCTTTCCATAAACATTTCCATAATCATTTCCGCCACCTGTGTCTATCCCACCACGCTGACAGATGCTCGCTTCTCATCAACCTATGCGCACAGCCATCCAGGGACATTTATTTTACCCCGGCATTAATTCAACGGGGAGCGTCGCATTTAAAGGTGTCAACGGCGATGTCTATAACGCTGGAAGAAAGAAGGCGAGACAGAATGAAAGAGAGACGAAGCGAGTCCCTCGAATGCACTCTGCGTGAACTCTAGCCTCCTGCCACGAGCTTTGTTTTGTTTAATAATGTATTTTTTTTTTTTTAGAAAGTTCACGCTCTCGCCATATCCTAAGCGCAAAACCTGCTAAATCATGCAGCATTTACATTTGAGGAAGTCAAACCTCATCGCTAGCCTTCTAGCTAATGCTTGAGCAATCTTGCGCGTACACATCACGCTTGATATTTTAACCCGCCGCTTGCGAAAAGTGTGTTTACACGTGTAAGTAATTCCCATAAACCAACTCAGACGTGACAGATGATGTATCCATCTTGGTGTTAAGTGCAAAAAAAAATAATAATAATAAAAGTGTCTTTTTCTGAAACTCCGCCTTGGCTGCACTCCACTGGAAACATGACAGCAGAGAATTATGGGAAAGGGCAAGGGGGGATTTCAAGCGAAAGGGAGAGGGAGAGGAAGAGAGAGTGGAAAAAAGAGGCCAAAGAAAAGTGATTTAGCCTCCTAGTTCATCTTCATCTGTGTCCTGTCCCAAAGACCTGCTTCATGAAATAAGTCCTGCTGAAAATCAATGCAGACCCGAGACTTATAAAGGTGACCCGTTCGGAACAGGTGGCTTCGCTGGAGTGCTAAACTCCAGGTTTGTACCGTTAAAAACCAAGCCGGGAAGAATTAACGGGGGAATCGATTAGGTAGGGCACAATTTAGGATTTACTAAGCAGGGTCGTTTAAGAGCAGGATCTGTGGTGCGTCACTTTTTTAGTTTTTTTTGATAATTTTGTGCGATGAGATCATTTAGCAACCAGCAGAATGGAGAAAATTCATTCATGTTGAATTTTGCAGTAAAATTCATTCTAAAATTTAATAGAAATTTCTCACGTTGGATATAACTAACTTTTTTCCCGTTTTCTTGGGTTTTGTTTATATAATCATTTTTCTTTTTTAAATCTGCATATGTTTTGGGGCTATGGTCTACTTCAGATTTTTCATATGTCAAAGTACATATCTAAGCAGAAACCCCATATGCTCCGAAGAAAAGCAAAATCTGCTAAAGTAACATGCCGAAAGGATATTTCTATGTAGTATTACTTGTTCCTGCTGCTTGTAATAGTGGTACTGTGCTGTCATGGCAACGCTAGTAAACTGATGCGCTTGTTTGTTTTTAAATAAGTAAGTTGTTGAGTTCAATTTGAAATGTCTTTAATTTTAAAAAGTACTTTATATTATCAAAGACTAAAGAATACACAAGACATATCACTCGTATCCTTTTGAATGGGGAAAAGTGTGACGGTCAATATGGTGAATAAAGCCTGCCTTTTAGTACAGGAGCCAATCATCGATTGCTATAGACTGACAATACTCTGGGGGAGGGGCTCGGACCAGACGTGAGTTTCTGCAGATTTTGTGTGATTTGGACGTTTAGAAATGAAGCTTAAGAGAGAGTTGTTGTTTAATTATATTGGTGATTCCTAATATGAAGTTCAATTTTAAGCTTGGCAAGCAGTTTTGGAGAATTTGATGTTTCCCCATTCATACAGAATGCCCAAACATACTGGCCAAGAAACGTTTCAAAGATGCTTGTCAAGTCAAATGACTTGTCTTAAAGGGACTTTAAAATTTATTCAACAAAATAATAGATTATTATTACAATGCGTTTTAGATTTTGGTGTTCGGGTGTATCCAGAATGTTTGGTTTTTTGGTCTCTAGCTCATACAATCATTTTTAAAATCTGTTTTGGGGCTATGGTCTACTTCAGCTTTTCCATCCCTAAATGATATGTAAAAAAACAAAAGCTGTAAGTGTTTTGTACTAATTTCTGCCTAAGTGGGTGAGTAGAGTCCTTCCTTATTTTTCTAGGGTAAACCCTAGAAAAGAATTTTACCACTTACAGTTCTGTCGTCCTGAAATCAGGTTAAAGATAAGGTTTCATGTAATACCACATTGTACTTTCAATACCTTATTTGTCTTGAAAAAAACGTCACTGTGGTTAAATTGGACTACAAAGATTGATTGGATGTTAAATCAAAGAGGTAAAGTAATCCACTCACTAATCCTCTAGTCTGATTATGTAAACTATATAATTGCAGTTTTGCTAAATATTCAAACTCACTACAGCAGTATCCAAGTGTAAAAAAACAACAACAAAATACCTAAACAAAACAGAATGATCTTTAATTTAGAGGTGATTTACATTTCATTTAAAATCCTAAAATTGTGTTGAAACAACGCAGCATTTTTACAGTGTACAAAATGTCATTAAAAGTACACTGTAAAGTGGGTCACCAGACCCCCCCGCACCCCCAGACATTGCATTGTTATCTATGCATTGCTAAGTAAAGTGAACAGATAGCGAATGATGGCAGTGGTGTGTGTACCATTACAACACACATGTACAGCACAACATGGTATGGCACGGCGCTTCATGTCCAGTGTGCGCATAGCTTGTGTGTACCAGTTAATTAACAGTTTGTGGGATTTTAGTTTGTTTATTTGTGCATTCGAATTGCGTTATATTAACATTACCACAGCACCAACAAATTTCAAGTTGAAAAGTTGAATACAGTGACTTTTACTGCCATTTTTATTACTTTTTTTGTGTGGGGTGATCATGTATATTATTGCACAAAAACTGGGTAATAAGCTGCCAGTACATTTTCAGTTACTGTGTAAGTAAATTTTTAAATATATTATTTCAAATTAAATTTTCGGTCATAATAAAAGTCACGTTGGTAAATTGTTTTAACAGTTAAAAGTCATCAGAGTATAGATCAAGCTCCTACAATGCAATCTAAAATCACAAACAGACTGAAAACACTTCAATCTTGAGCTACTGTACAATACAACCATTAATTAATAAATGAAGTTTAAATGAAGTGTCCACGACAACAACAAAAAAGTTTTGTAATTGTAGCTCTAAATTCTACCTCTCCAGCTCCCTCCATCCCTCTTTCTTTTTTTATTCCTTTTCTCATCACCTCAGGCTTCTCATTTTTCAAGTATTTTTTCCACCTTGTTTAAAATAAATCAATAAAAAGTCCAGGGGAGACGAATCAACGACACAAGTGGCCAGGGGGCACGAGGTTCAACATATTCCCACCATGATCACTTGCTCCACCACTGTACCCTTGACGTCTTGACTCGGTGTGTGTGTGTGTGTGTGTGTGTGTGTGTGTGTGTGTGTGTGTGTGTGTGTGTGTGTGTGTGTGTGTGCGTGTGAATCCAGCAGGAAAATGGTGACACATAAAAATTTCTGCTCTATGACAAGCGTGCTGAATCGGATGCCTCATTTATAATGTATATCGTGGATTTGTGAGTGATTTTCCATGCATACTAAAGTGGCACCAGGAAGAGTCTCTCCTGCAGAAGGAGAGAGAGTCAAAACAAAACAAAAACACGAGACATGGAAAAGGAAGATATAGAACAAGAATAAGCAATTGCCTCAGGGAGCGATTTTAATATTCAGTGCCATTTGTGCTTCCACACAAGTATGTCACACGTGTTCAAGAGAGCGCTCCCTTTATAGTGTGAGTCACAAGGATTAGGCATCTCGCCACATATAAACATTTAAGATTATTCAAATTGGGATCAGACATAGTGGCTTTAACATCGACATGTTTTCAAGTTAGGCCAGGATGAGTGTTTGGAGGATTTGCAGCGTTTAACTGACACCGGCAGGTAATCTAATGACGACTTAGCAGGATTACGCCACTCCGCATATGGCAACACCTTCACCTGTTCTCTATCCTTTGCTTGTGTTTAAATAAGCTGCTAGGTTGTGACCCAAAATAGTGTGCCAGTCTGTTGTCATAGTGTTGTAGACATCATGGGAAAAACAATGCTAAAGGGAGCCACGATGCTAAACTAGCCATCAACTTTTAAAATGAATTTTCATCTCTCACTTGGTAGCTTGTTAAATTAGCCACATGCTAGCATGGATTGACAATGTGACATGACATTATCATGGCCGATCTCATGAGGGAATGTAACTAATTTATGTGGTGTCAGAAAAGTGGCTAATTTGTACAGATTCATACGATAGCATTCATATGAAAACATAATTTTTTAAAAAGGAGGTGTGCCCGTAAACCCCATTTTTCCTCATTTGGGGATGAGCAAATCATACTAAAATGTACTAATGAGATCTTGCAAATTAATACAAATTAGCGACTCAATCAAAAAGTTACTAATTGCAGTAAGATTGTTTTGCATTGTCACCATACACCCTGATAAAAAAATGAAAAAACATAAAAACATTGCTTCCAGGCTTTCACAATGGGTTAGAGTAATTATTATTTAATCACAAACTAGTAAAAAACAACTGTAAAAATCCTAGAATTTGGTCAAAACTGATCACTTTAGAACCCCTTAGGGTGTCCATTGCTGCTCTTAAAGGGCTAATGTCCTGAGGGATTAACAACATCCAAGAGTTTATTCAAAATAATGGTATCCTCATTCAAAAAGTAGGCCAAAACATGTTTCATACCATTCACACTGGTGTCGACATCAAAACTTACAAATATGAGTCAACTTTTACATAATTTGATTTAATCTCTCACTATGTGGAAGCTAGTCAAATTAGCCAGATGCTAACATAAATAGATTGCATGGCATATCAGTACTCTCAGACAACCTGAAGTAAACAAAACAAGGTAAAGGAAAGCAATGCATTGATAGTACAACTCTGGTTGAGAAATGCTAGCATAAACAACTTAGACAGCCACCATCAGCATTGCAATCCTGTGCTACAAAATGAAAACACAAAAAAGAGAAAGAATGAAATAAATAAACATGACATGCGGCCACTTAACCGCAGACTCCCAGGCTGAAACCTGATGAGACCCGCACCCCGGTGAAACTTCAGCAAATGCTAAGTGACATGCTTAAGTGGGTTCAGGTTGTGCAACCAGAATAATTCACTAAAAATACAAATGAGGCCATGCGGCGGCTGCAGGGGCGAGCAAACTAATAACTATTCACCCATTCAAATGAGCCTCTGGGTGGAGGGTCTCGTTGGGTTCCCAGGTGCCATGCAATGCTATTGACCGGCCTGCAGTCATTGAGCAGAGACGTAAACGGCCTGTATAGACATCATGGATTCCTCTCATTGAGAATCAATATCAAATAACCCCACTGTTCACTGGCAATTATGGTCGGTATCCAGCATCTCAGGCCTCTTTATTTTCCACCTCCATCATTAAATGTGACCTTCAGGCCACTTTCTGGCTTCATTCTCCAGGTGGAGATGGAGGCGCGGGGAGCAGGCTTTTGGGGGATTCAGCTGGGGCCACAAGGGAGGTTTGCAGGGGCATCTTCTATGACAGATCAATTATGGCTGTACCGCTGGGCTTTGGGCCAGCTCTTCTTCCAAGGCCACTAATAGAATCCCAATGTCACCAATGACATTACTGACTAGATAGGTTAGCCTCAGGTTTTAGAGGTCTTGAGTCACCGTCCTGGTCCTGTCATGCTGTGACCGCTTGACCTATTCCTACTGGAGATAGGTAACCATCATTTGACAGGGTGCATCGCAATGGAATGGACATACACGTCCAGTTAACCTCCGCGCTCACTCATAATTGTCCCCGCCATTGATTTCATGGTGCTACTGATTGCTGCTTGCTCTGAAGAGACCCAAGATTATAGATACGGTAGGTGCACGGAATATCAAATAAATGGTATTTGGGAGGTTTTACTGCAGAGATTTCTCTATCTTGGGTTTGACAAGGTAAGGGAACAACTTCAATATTTCTGTATCACTGCTTCTCAGCTCTCAGACTGAGACAGGATTGATTGTACTCGCAAGACAACTGGAAGAATCCGAAATTGTGGTCAGGATTGATCACATTAAAGCAGGGGTGTCCATTCCTGCTCCTAGCGGGTCACCGTCCTTCAGAGATCAGCTTCAACCAGGATCAACACACTTGCCTGGAAGTTTCTAGTGAGTGAGAAGAGCTTGATTAACTCTGCAGGACAGCTGCTCTCAAGGAACAGTTTAAGATGCCCCTAAAAAATGTATGGCTTTATTTTCTTCCGTAGAACAGTTTTTTTTAGGTGTTTTCAATTAAAGAAATAGTTCACCCAAAAATTTTAATTCTGTCAGAATTTGCTCACCCTCCACTTGAACCTGTTTGAGTTGAACACAAAGGAAAATATATTAATGAATGTTGGATATAAACAGCCATTGGCTTTGTGTTTAACAGACGTCTAAACATAGACGGCTTGGCTAAAATAAGGCTAAATTTGGGTTGTCAGCAAAACAATAACAGAAGTTTAAGAATACCCCAAAATATTACTTATCATCAAATAAACAGATTAGACAGACTTCACATGTTTATGGGAAGCCTTCACATGTGTCATTCATTCCTGTGTATTTGATGACTAGTCTAGTTTTAGGCTATTCTTAGACGTCTATTAGATTTTTACTGACAGCCCAAATTAAGCCTTGTTTTAGCCAAGATGTCTATGTTTAGATGTCTATTAGACGCAAAAAAATGCTTGCTGGGCTCGTTAAAGTCACTTTCAGCCAAAGTTGTTTTAGACCCTATGTCTTACAGTTAGGTCAAATTAAAGAGAAACAATTATTAATGGACCAAATATGAAACAAACATTCCATTTCTTGTTCTAAAAGAGACTGTCTTACAATATGTTAGCTGGATAAAGAGTCGTGACAGCTAAATGACAAAACAATTTTTCGCTATTCCAATTTCAAGTCCCTGATGGGCTAGAGTCTCTAAGGTATTTCCTGCACTGTCTCAGTTTCACAGCCGACACAAAACTCTCTCTTTCTCTCTAATTCAATCGGGTGGGTTGCTGTCCGGGTGCCTAGCACAGGCAATGACAGCCCTTTTAAATTCTCCATTGCCAATTACACTTATTCCTTCTGGTGGAAAAAGCGGGAGAAAAAAAGAGCAAGGTAAAAAGGAAGAGAAAACGTGGTGACGATGAGCACTTGTTTGACAGGGCCGATGTGGAGATGGAAATGTGGTAATTTGGAGTAATTCGGCAGTGCGTTGACGCTTGCCAGGCCTGCCTGTCCGTCCACCAGAATAAATGGGGTCAGCCGCGTGTGATCGGCAACTTTCATTTATATGTAAATGACCTCCGTCACCGTAAAGCCAGCATGCAGCCACACGAACTCGCACACACATACACTCAAATAGCATGCTAGCTGCCACCCAGCCTGTCTTAGCTCTCTGTGGTTACGCTTGTAAAGCATAAATACGCACACACCTCATATTTACCCAGTATATGATGAAATACTGACACACGTCTATCAGAATTGTCAGTGCTAAACTACGTGTTTAAAATAAACGGTGCTTGGGACAACAACAGTATATCATCACTAGCAAACGTATTCTCGTACTGCCTATTAGATTAAAAAGCTCAAATTGTATTAAAAGTTCACTTCCCAGCAGGCACCTTGATGTCAAAACAACATCAAATTGACATCAAGTATGACGTCAAAAAACACATCAGAAACATTGATGCCCTTTTGACCACCAAAATAACGAAACAAAAAGTATTCAAATATATGAAACCTTTTATTAATCTAAAAGTTCAATTCTAAGTTTACACTGAATTTTGTATCCCTACAATGCATGTAAACTACCTTGACGTCAAAGTGACATCAAATTGACATCTAACATTGGTGTCAAAAAACACATCATAAATTGATTACAGGGCTGTCCTTTAATTGATTTCTAATGTGTTTTTGACATCAATGTTAGATGTCAATTTGATGTCGTTTTGACATCAAGGTTGTCAATTGACATAAAATGGATTTTCATTTTTGATGTGCTTTTGATTTCGTTTTGATATCAAGGTGCCCGCTGGGTTGGGTTTCTGAAATGTTTTGTTTAAGTTTACATACATTTTTGTTCAATGTATGATCAGGTGTAACTTTAACAATAAGAAACTCAAATCATTGTCTCCTAGCAAAAACAGCTACTTTTACACAATTACTCAATGCATACAATGGAAGCCAAATCGTAACTTTAACGTCAATACTTCTGATAGACAATCGATGATACAGGATTCTGTAAGAGCTACAACCTCCCGTACACTTTGCATCCTGACTTATTATGTTTATGTACTATGACTTATTTATGAGCCTGGCCCATTGAAGATGTATTGATTTAATTTTCAAATCTTTAGACGATTTCGCTATCAATTAATTCATGTCCAACCTATCACTGGAATATGTTAAAATTGCATAATTCAGTTCTCCGAGTCATGAATTATTTTGGATTTAGACATAGTAAATTATTTATATCGTTGAGATAAATCCGTCTGCCACATATCTGGTGAAAGAGGGCAGCAAAATAGATTTTTTCCTCACCAATGTTGTGAATATGAATGATCTCTTTTAATAAGGGCCGTTTTTCTTGCATTCACGGTTGTGTTGTTTCTCCTTTAATTTAATATTAAACTTTCCTATTTATCTGGAGTATTAAATAATGTGGAAGGATATAAAAACACTTTCCCTTCAAAATTCTCCAAGGCATTCTCGTCTTAATTTTTAAGATTCTCGTGGCGTAGCTTGGCATCTAAATTCCTGCTGCAGTTGATAAGGTGGAAACCTGCATACGCACTGCATGCTGGGAAGGCATGGCCAAAGATATGCTTTCCTGCTGAGCTCAGGCCCTGAAGAACAGAAGCTGACTCAATGTCTGTCACATCAAATTGCAGCCCACTTCCCAGCATCACACCAACTTAACGTTATAGTTCTTCTCTAACTTTGTTTCTGTCTTTCCCGCTAACAATGTAGGCTATACTTTATCTACATTCCCATAATATACACACTTCTTGTCGACTAGGTGATACATATGCCACTCATGAAGATTAATGTAGCATCTTTCCAAATCACTAAAACGAGAAGTTTCATCAGAATACCTTATTCGTGAAGCTGATTCATTCATAAATAATTCAATATAGCCTTTGTACTTGGAAGGAGTTAGTCAAAAATGCGTATTATATTTCAGGTTTTTATCTTTGCATATTATAAATCAAATCCAAATCAAATGTATATCAAATTAGCACAATAGTTTATCCAAAAATCTAAAGTACTCATAAAAAGTTGTCAGATAGCATCATAAAGTCTGTAATATAGAACTTTTATAATAATTTGGGTGTTTTTTTTTGGCTTGTTAGATTTAGCATGTCCAACAGCAGTTGGCGCAGGCTTCAGAATTTTTCCTTTCCTGTCCAGGGAAGAAAGATATTCAAACAGATTTGGAAGAAAATGAAAAAAAGATGAAAAAAATGACTATCCTTTTAAAGAGTCAGCATCAGTATTGAGAGGCAAATCATTCTTTGACATTTTACTGAATTGATTGAGATTCTCCCTAGTACTTGTCATCTCATCTTTTTGTCATCCTGTCTTTTCAAGTCAAATTCAATTTGGGGAGCATGATGTGGGTGTACCAAAATCACCTGTACGATTTAACAAACCTACTGTACAAAGAGATTTTTGAAAGTCATGTTGTCTGAATCATCTTCTGTTAAAACTAAAAGCTTAACCCCAGACAGCAGATACTTCAAATACATTTTTACTCGGTTGGAGACAAGAATTGGCTCAGAGGACACCTTGGCCTTTAGTACCCACATCATGTTTTGTATAACCTTGTGTTACCTACTTACTGTCAATACTGTAAAATGCTATCACGTATATATACAGCATTGCTTTATACTGGAATACTTTTGGTGCTTCTGGACGGTTGCCATGGTATTATTTCAAGTTCTTTGGGGTAAAATAAAAAAAAAGTACTATAAGTGCCATAGTATTGTGGTATTAGCATTTGATGTTATCACTTTCTCATGGTACCATCATCATTCTAATCATCATTCAAAATCATTCTGACATTCATTCAAACTAAAACACAACCCATGCCTTCATGTTACAGTACTTTGAAAGTTATCTTATTTTTTCACTCACTCTCAGAAATAAAGGTACAAGAACTGAGGTACCAATAAGCTACCAATATGGACTTTTTAGGAACAATTGTGAAAAGGTACCACTCAAGTGACAGCTCTTATACCTTTATTTCTGAGAGTGAATGAAGAATGTGTCTAATTAGTTAGCCTTGAAGAAATTGCATTGGTCCACATAATTTCTCCATTCAGTCTGTTTAGGACAAAGTACGACTCTCAAAGTAGCCTAAATTCCCCTGAAGTCATGTTGTGCTGACTATGTGTTCACTGAATCGCAATCTCCAAGCCCCTCCTCTCCTGCACTCTTCACACCTCCAGCTTCTCCCTCTCTTTCTTGTTTCGTCAGGGATGGGGAATGAAGACTTCAGGGCCAAGCAAACAAATTCTAATAAATTGCTGTACCGTGACTGGAAAGCTCAAGTTCTAATCTTCCCGGTTTCTCCCACCTCTCTGCATATCGGCCACTGCATTAATTCTCATCAATGGGCCATGGTAGTGGTATGGGGGAGTGCGGCCGTGTCCGTCCTGCCTGTTGCACCTTCACTTAAGCCCCCGCGTTCATGACTAGTACTTTTAATAAAAACGTCAGCCACCATATCAGAGGCCAAACACTGAAGAAAAACATCCTGTAATCTGTCAGGACAAGGGAAGATGAGAAGGTTTGTGAGAGAGAGAGAGAGAGAGAGAGAGAGAGAGAGAGAGAAAGAGAGAGAGAGAGAGAGAGAGAGAGAGAGAGAGAGAGAGAGAGAGAGATAGGTGGAGATGTAGGAGTGAAAACAAGTGGGAAACCAAAAGCAAGCTGACACAGATTGGTTGGTTTGAAAGAGGGGTGGTGTGTCTGTGTGTGTGTGGGGGGGGGGTACAATTGTCACTATGGCAACACCTGACCTTTAAAGGTGAAGCAAAGTTGGGCAAAGTTGTCTCTCTTTCTCACTTAAAGGAGAGTGACATTTAATAGTCCCCACAGGTCAAAGGAGGGTAACAAACACCAAATAAAGCCTGCCAGTTGATTAAATAAGGGACCACTATATCATCAAAATCTCCTAGGCTTTGGGCAGCGAGCCTATCTTTAGGAAGCAGGGTCATATCTTCAAGGACTAGGCTATAGGGAAGGTCCCGCAATGCACGTTAGCAGCATCCAGTGATCATTCCAGACTTACGAGTCATCTGACATTCTGCTTGGGATTCTAGCTGGTGCACTTTTCATTTTACGGTTTGACTTCTCATGCATAAAAGTTACTACCAACGTAAAAGGTTGGAGACAGGTGGGGCAATCACCCCAACCCCAATTAACTACTCCTTCAGTACCAGTAAACCTGGCATGATAAAGATCAGTCCTCCCAATACCATCCATCCATCTTTATCACTCCCATCTATATATCCCTCTCTCCCTGTCTATCTCCATGTCTCCGGACTCTCTGTCTTCCGTCCGTTAATTAAGCAGCACTGCGGGTCATTGCCGCGCATTCATCTCTAGCAAGCCATTGGCCACTGGAATAGATCCGGTTCCCTTGAGTTTTAAATGATTCAAACATTTGCCCTTCAATGTTCCTGTGGCACTGTGTGTGTATGTGTGGGGTGTGTGTGTGTGTGTGTGTGTGTGTGTGTGTGTGTGTGTGTGTGTG
>CAIGQW010031024.1:5699253-5719599 GCA_903798125.1 Danio choprae
TCATTCATTCATTCATTTTCATTTCGGCTTAGTCCCTTTATTAATCTGGGGTCGTCACAGCGGAATGAATCGCCAACTTATCCAGCATATGGTTTACGCAGCGGATGCCCTTCCAGCTGCAACCCACCACTGGGAAACATCCACACACACTCATTCACACACATACACTACGGACAATTTAGCCTACCCAATTCACCTATAGCGCATGTCTTTGGACTTGTGGGGAAAACCGGAGCACCCGGAGGAAACCCACGCCAAAACGGGGAGAACATGCAAACTCCACACAGAAATGACCCAGCCGAGGCTCGAACGAGCGACCTTCTTGCTGTGAGGCGAATGTGCTACCCACTGCGCCACCGTGAGGCCGGGGCATAAACTGTATATTGTAAAGAAAATAATATGAAATAATAATAATGTTTTCTGTGAGGGTTCAGTTTAGGTGTAGGTGTAAGCAGATACACCATAAAACATGAAAACCCAACGTGTGTGTGTGTGTGTGTGTGTGTGTGTGTGTGTGTGTGTGTGTGTGTGTGTGTGTGTGTGTGTGTGTGTGGTGATTATAAAGCGGAGGTTGAAGCAAAAGGGGTCGAAGGAGCCTTTCGGCTAATTATAAAGCGAAAGCTTAATTGGAAACCAAAGCAGTTATTTCCTATCATAAGCCCAAGAACGCGTCGTTATCTTTTTTATCTGCTCCATTTATGCAGATAGTTTATAATGAGACCCCATTACAATTATGCACAAACCGAGAACAAAGACTGAGTTGCGCCGAAAGAACAGGACTTTTAAATGAAATATCTTGTTTAGGTTTGCAGACTCATAGACCTTCACCTGAGACACCTTAAAGAGACAGTACACCCTAATAACAGACAAACTCGCACATCGCTACCTTCTGTGTGACATAATGTTTTGTCAATGTTTTGACTTTAAAATCATGCTAAAAATCATAATGATCATTAAAAATTGCTGATTCACTTCCTTAATGAATAAATAAAATAGTACAAACGTAATTATTATATTGTTATTTTTCTGTTAACAATACTACAAACAACAATCTATAATAACTTATAATAATGATAATAGATTAATAATAATCTTATTATTAGTAGTAGTAGTAGTAGTATATTTAATTAATGATATATAATAATGACATATAATAATAGTTTAATTATGAACAAGACTCATTATTAATCATTATTGACAATAAATACAATAAACTGGCAATTAAATGACTGAATAATTTACACATTATTATTATTATTATTATTATTATTATTATTATTATTAAATATTATTGTTATTATTGTTGTTGTTGCTAATATTGTAATTATTATTATTATTATTATTATTACACATAATTATTATTTTACATTCATAAGGAAATTCAAAAAGTTGTTCAATAATAAAATAAAATAACAAAACTATAACAATAATAATAAAAACAATAATAAATTAGAATTGCTAATAATTATTGCTAAATAATTAAATGTACTATTTAATTTTATAATTTTTTCTATTTAATTTTCTTCTACTATAATTTATTATCTATAATATTTATTGTCATTATTATTATTATTATTATTATTATTAGTAGTAGTAGTAGTAGTAGTAGTAGTAGTAGTAGTAGTAGTAGTGGTAGTAGTAAAATTATACATTCATAAATAAAAACTAAAATATTATTATGAATAATAATAAACAACAATAAAAATTATTGTTCAATAGTTTATTATTGCTAAAAAATAGATGGTTATGTTTATTATTAGTAGTAGTAGTAATTGTAGGAGTAGTATTTATATAAATCAATATTTAATAAGCTGACTTACATTATACATGCACATACATACATAGAGGAAATAAGTATATAGAATGAGTTAAAAAGAGAGAGAGAAAGCAGGCACAGAGGCGAGCAAATCTTGGAGTATTTTAGTCATATGGATGAACAGATTAACAGAGAGGCGAAGCAGTCATTAAACAGCCTGAAGGTTGTGTGTTCAGGTGAGCAGACGCTTCGCTGTTCAACACAATTTGCTGCTGATTTGCATCCGTTGTTAATTGTATTGCGATGCACTGAGGTGAGGAACAATGCACGAAGGCCGAGCTTCTCACCGCCATCAGTTTGTTTTGCACATGCTTTGGCACACAGAAATAACTTCTTCTTTTTTTTTCTTTTTTTTTACCTATTTAGCTTGCTGACAACAATGAGCACAGTTGATTTGTTTTGCTCTGAAACTCTGATTTGTTAAGGTGAAAAACATTGTTTATTCATGCAGAGATTTAAGGTTTTTTGGGCTTTTCATAAAGCGTTTCGTCAGTCGAGTCTATTATTTCACACTTTTTCAGATTTCAACTACAGTGCATATTTTTAAAGGCTTTTTTCCCCTCAAAATGAGTAGTGAAGCAGTTTTACACACACTAAACTGCACAGTTTTATTTATATCAGTAACCGGAAGGTCTTTACAGAGGAAGATTTGTTCATTATTGTATTATTTGTTTATTTTGCATTATTTGACTGATTATTCATTCATTCATTCATTTTCTTTTCGGCTTAGTCTTTTATTAATCTGGGGTCACCACAGCGGAATGACCCGCCAACTTATCTACCATATATTCTACGCAGCGGATGCCCTTCCAGCTGCAACCCATCACTGGGAAACATCCATACACACTTATTCACACTCATACACTATGGACAATTTAGCTTACCCAATTCACCCGGAGGAAACCCACGCAAACACGGGGAGAACATGCAAACTCCACACAGAAATGCTAACTGACCCAGCCGGGGCTCAAACCAGCGACCTTCTTGCTGTGAGGCGATTGTGCTACCCACTGCGCCACCGTGCTGCCCTTGACTGATTATATAAATCATTTCATACAACAAAAATAGTTTGGGGGGGGGGGCTTTTTTGGTGTTTTGTGTTGTTTTTGTTTTTGCTGGCTATTTGCAGTATTTGTTGTAATTATAGACTGATAAAAATAGATTCCCCAAATGCCATCAAAATAAAAATCTTTCATGCTAATATGTCAAAATAAAATGAAGTTAAAATGTTGATTGAGACTTCGTTCTTCATTGGATGTTTATGTGTTTAAAGTGCATGAAAATTAGTGCATATTTAATACTAGAACTTTTTAAAAAAAATGTAATGACAAAGAGTCAAGCCAACAAATATCAACTGGAGAAGGAACTATTAGCTTCTAGGAACTATTAATTTTCCAGACAAAAAAATGCAAAAGCCGACTTAGGTGTAAAAAAAAATTTCCCAGTAGAATCTGGACAGGCTGGGTTGTAAATGAGCAGGGCCAAACGACTATTTGAGTTTCAGCACCTCGGACAGCAACACAATGACAATATGTGCAAGAGTAATCACCTCTGTTAATGTTTGGTCTGAAATCTAACAAATACACAACTATTTATACTACTGGGCTGATGAATGCTTGATTCTGATTAGCTGATGAACGGGAGCAATTATTTTCACACAGACACACAGCTAAGACAATTGCAGGCAAGGTTTGATATGATATTTTACAGCCTGCAACAGTCAAACATCAAATCAAAAGCAAACAAAAGGCTTTGGATGAGGTGTGAAAAATTGTGTTGCGCACCATCTTTTCATTGTTTTCTATAAATTGCTAAGCAACAAATGGCAGTGCCGCTGTCTGTACCTTTATAAAAAACAATGTTTACGATTCTAAAAGATGCAGTGTGGCAGCTGAAAACGCCAGCGCTCTTCTAAAACACTCAGCTGTGAGCGCTTCTCCAAACTGTTGGAGCATTTAAAAGATGCTGAATGCAAAGCGATTAGAAAAACAAAAACAAAAACCACACGCTCAATGCCTCATTATACGCTGCTGACATTTAAAAAAGACGGTGCTTCTATTGACAACAACAGAAAAAAACGGTCAAAAGAAATTCAGTGGACACGCCCCTAAAGAAACTAGTATAAGCAGTATAACTGACTCCTCTCCTCTGAATAAATAGATTTATAGAATTAATTATATGATTTTATTGTATTATTTGTAATTATTGTAATAATTAAATAGTAATAAATAAATAATTAAATAATTAAATTAATTAAAATAATTTTGTTATAATTAATATTATTACTGTTTAAATGTAGGTGTACATCAAATTGCACAACATACTAACTTAATACAGCCATTTATTTTTCTTATTACAACTATTTATTTTTTATATATGATGTATAAACAAAACAAATATCACTTATGAACAACAATAATAAAAACAAAAACAACTATTTTTATTATTAATATTATTACTGTTTAAATGTAGGTGTATAATAAATTGCACAACATACATGTAAAGCTATTATTATTATGCTGCTGTTGTTGGTTTGTCATTGTTGTGAAATATTTTATTCTATAATACTAAACATTAAGCACTTACTGTTGTTGTTATTATTATTATTATTATTATTATTATTATTATTATTATTGTTGTTGTTATTGTAATTATTTGTAATAAATTGCTAAAAAGAAAAATACAAAAAGAAAAGAATGCATTGTTATTATTATTATTATTATTATTATTACTTCTACTACTATTAATCATTAATCTGTTAATCAAATTATTGAAGAAGAAGAAGAAGAAGAAGAAGAAGAAGAAGAAGAAGAAGAAGAAGAAGAAGAAGAAGAAGAAGAATGATAATTAGTATAATTATTATTATAATTAAAATATAACAATTTTAATCATTGTTAATATAAAATTGTTATATTTAAGTTAATATTAATTTTAATATTTTATTTTTATTTATAATAATATGATTATTCTACTACATTAAAATTTACATAATTTAGCCAGAATTTAGTCACAAACCCCAAACGCAAAAATAATATTCAAATATATTAAATTTACAGCCATTAAAATATTAATTTCTGTCTAATATAAAAAATGTCTAATTTGTACATCTCTCTCTCTCTCTCTCTCTCTCTCTCTCTCTCTCTCTCTCTCTCTGACTAGAAAATGTGTTTCCATCTCCGCCTTCGCTTAAAGCGGCGCATAGAGATTCATGGAGCCCTTGTCTATTTTTAGCCCAGGCTAAGCCATTTAAATCTGTGCCATGATCTTAATTCGATACCTGAACTTAATTAAACTCATCCGCAGGACCAAAGGGGCTTGAATGCAGCCAATTAGTCTCATAGTGCAAATGACGACAGACTGCTTCATTTATTCTCCTGTAACTTCGGCGCTCATGAATAATGCAGGCTCTGTTTTCAGATGCGCGCCTTCATAGATGAGATTGTGGTAGGGCTTTTTGTTTGTTTAGGATTATTAATGCGTTTTAATGTCATATGATGACATATAAGGTGCTTTGGAAAACTTTATGATATGGTGGTTTAAAATTAATATATTTACTCGGCCTTATGTTTTTACAAACTACCTTGTTGTCTACAAAAGGGAAAAGGGGAGGAGCTTTGATTGACCACTGTAGAGTGCATTAGTGCACGCCTACTTTTTCTTTTTGTGCATGTTAAAATTCATTCAATAAATGTGTTTCCATCGTAGTTTATGCAAATGTTCTAGCAGATAAAACATGTTTTTTATGCATATTTTCTAAATTTATGTGCATTTTGGGGTTTCCATTGAGCATTTTGCTATGTGACATAAATGATTAGAGCACGCATGTTGCGTATGTTGGAACTGATTTGATAAATGTGTTTCCATCGTAGTTTATGCACAACTTTTTATCAGATAAACTGTTTATTCTAGTTTTTTTATGCATATTTTCTAAATGTATCTTCTTTTTGGTGTTTCCATTAAGCATTTTGTTTCGCAACATAAATGGTTAGTGCATGCCTACGTTTTCGCATGTTGTTGCACATGTTGTAATGGATTCGATAAATGTGTTTCCATCGTAGTTTATGCACATTTTTTATACGCATTTTCTAAATGTCTGCACATTTTGGGGCTTCCATTAAGCATTTCATTAAGTCACATAAATGTGCAAAAAGTGCAAGCCTAGTTTTTCGCATGTTGGAATTTATTCAATAAATGTGTTTTCATAATAGATTATGCACATTTTTTATTAGATGAAACGTTTTTCCTACTCTGTTTTCTCCATAAAAGAGAAAAAGGGAGGAGCTTTTGCTGACTGACAGCTGTAGAGTGCATTAGTAGATCTCTTATTCACATGTTGTTGCGCATGTTTGAACTTATTCAATAAATGTGGTGTTTTTTTAATCAGATTTATTTCTCCAGTTGTTTTTTTTTTTTGCAGATAAAATGTTTACGCTAGTTTTACGCTGTGCTTTTTGGCACATCAAAATGTGTTTCCATCATAGTTTATGCACCTTTTTTATCAGATTAACATTTATACTACTCTGTTTTGTCCACAAAAGAGGAAAGGGGAGGAGCTTTTGCTGACTGACAGCTGTAGAGTGTATTAGTGGATGCCTTCTTTTTCGCATATTGGAATTGATTGGATAAATGTGTTTCCACCATACAGTAGTTAATGCGCAATTGTTTATCAGATAAAACGTTTAACCTAGATTTTTATACTCATTTTCAAAATTGATTTCCATTGAGCATTTTGTTATGCGACATAACATAACAGTTTGTTATACATGATTAGTGCACGCCTACTTTTTCGCATGTTGTTACGCATGTTGGAATTTTTTTTTGATAAATGTGTTTCCATCGTAGTTTAAGTACATTTCCTGCCACAGAGCAGAAAGAGCATAGTAAAAATTGTCTAAAATGGAGTACAATAGTTTTTTCCTCAATGAAATTTAAAAGATGGGGTGTTTTTTTCTCTCTGTACATTTAAAAAAATTACTTTTGCTGCTTGTTCAAACTACTTATTTAAAATGAGTTGAAACATCACAATTCTTAAGTTTTTAAGCAACTTAATGTTGGAATGGATTCAATAAATGTGTTTCCATCATAGTGTATGGGCATTTTTGTTATGAGATAAAAAGGTTTTTCAAGCACATTTTGGCATTTCCATTAAACATTTTGTTATGCGACATAAATGTGAATGGAAACATGGCTGTCAACCCAAAAAACGCCATGCTATTATATTGCATAAAAGTTCACATCAACACAATGGCAAAGAAACAGACTGATAATCATCACAAACATCACTCCAATCTTTAAAAATACATCTGATTATCATTATTTTTCTGCTCACACTCTCTTGTTCATTAGTTGATAAATGGAGGCTCATAAATCAAAACTTTGATTCTAAGCATAATTAGCCCCGTCTATAAATGAGTCCTACACTTCATAACTTTCACATAAATATATATAGGCTCCCATTTTATGTCTACATTCGAATTGCCCAAGTGATAAAGCCTTTCGTATGCGGCGCACCTTGTGTTGTTTTCCCTAATGGGACACAGTCTGGTCTCTATCACATTATAATGAGGGACATTTCCAAACCCTGTCCTCTCTGATAGCAGACACAGGCTTTCGCAAGAGAAAAACAACAGGCATGGCATAGTTCTGTACAGCTAATTACCTTCAAAAACAGCAACACCTTCTGTGATTAAATGCTGATTTAAGGGCAAAAGATAGAGGATATAATAAAACAGAATATGTAACGAACAAACATCACATTAATGTTGCGTCCATATGGTTAGGGAATTATTTTTAATACATTACTTAGAACTATTTAGAAATTGGACATGAACGATATCTAAAGTCATTTTTACTATACTGGGAAGCAATTTTGACATTGACGTTTCTGTTGGACGAGCTGTAAACTTTACACAATGTAGAAAAAAGGATCATTGATGCTTTTTTTAATGTATCATCAATCATTTGAAGCCTTTTTTATGTGTTATTGGTGCAAAATTCCATAATCGTCAGAAAGCAAGACTTCTTATAAAAAAAAAAAAACGCTGTTTGTGAATTCGATTGTAAACTAAGAATAAACAAACATTTTGTCAGCTGTCATTGGCTGATGGAAAATTGTCTGACTGTCAATTTTTTCATTAGCTGATGGAAAAGTCGTGTTCACACAATCAATTTTCTTGGATCTGGCAACCCTGTCTAGCAAAACATTTCATTTTTCAACAATTGAGTTGAACGTTTTTGAATAACTAAGCATTTAATATCTAACACCTTTTCTTTTTACATTTATTTACACTTTCACTTAATTTTTTAAAGACTTCTATTGACATTTACTTTGAAACACATATATTGCGAAGAAATAACACAACCATAATAATTCTGTAAAATAACAAAAAACATCAAACTTCAAACTAATAACAATGTAGATTAAAGTCACTTTGTTATATGTTTCGACTCAAAGATTGTCAGAGTCAAATGAAGTAATTCGAAAGTGTAAATAAACAGATAATGTAAAAAAAAAACACTAAAGACATAGTTTTATTATTTCCACTGATAGCGATTCCACTGATTTCCATAGATGACAGATTCTTAAAGGGATAATTCACCCAAAACCAAAAGTGTACTCACTATTTACTATAACCTTGAGATTTTCAAAACCTGTATGGTTTAGCTTTTCTGTTGAACACAAAAGAAGATATTTTGAAAAATGTTGGAAACAGCCAGCCATTGATATCCATAGTAGAAAAAAATACTACGGGAGTCAATGTTACAAGTTTTTGATAAATCCTGTTTTGTGTTCAACAGAAGAAAATTTTTTTACTTAAACAGGTTTTAAACAAGAGTAAATATGAACACCAAATTAAAATTTTTGGCTAAAATACCCCTCAACATTTGCTCAATTATAAACCATTCTGTCATGCCAATACCTTTCGCCCACATGGAAGGGGAAAAAAAGCATCACTCTGGCATATGCATGTAAGTTTCCACTCGCTCTCTGCCATTTTTCCATAGCAGAATCCTGGGATTGAGCCAAGCGTCTTGGACAAACCCTGCGCGAGGCTGTTGCTCTTCCTAAAGCAGGTCTCAGGATGGATGACCACAGGATCTGGCAGCGGCTGAAATTAGAGTCTATGATGCCTCTCGATGGAGAACCCAAAAATAAAGGCTCAGAGGAAGCGAACACTCAGGAGCCACTACTGCGCCTCCACCCAGATCCAATACAGGTGGTGTTATTAGACACCAGACGGCCTTTAAACACTGACCAGAGTGGCTGTTTAAATGCGAAATGCAATCAGCTGGATGCATGTTTATACAGTAGTGTCAATCAATGTTGTGCTAGCTACTGAAAAATAATAAATAGTTATAGTTATAGTTACTTCATTCAAAAAGTAACTCAATTACTTTGTCGATTACTTACACCAAAAGGTAATGCATTACTGTTAAAAGTAATTTTTGAGTTACTTTTCTAAAGAAAATGTTTAATGCTCCCATGAATGTCCTTATAACGTCACTTCAATTCTGCATGAAAAATACACTGTTGATCAACTTCATTCATTCATTTTCTTTTCAGCTTCGTCCCTTTATTAATCAGGGGTCGCCACAGTGGAATGAACCGCCAACTTATCCAGCATATGTTCTACGCAGCGGATACCCTTCCAGCTGCAACCCATCATTGGGAAACACCCCTACATTCTCATTCACACACATACAACTACGGACCATTTAGATTATCCAATTCACCTATAGCGCATGTCTTTGGACTGTGGAGGAAACCGGAGCACCCGGAAGAAACCCACACCAACACAGGGGAGAACATGCAATCTTCACACAGAAATGCCAACTGACCCAGCCGAGGCTCGAACCAGCGACCTTCTTGCTGTGAGGCGACTGTGCTACCCACTGCGCCACCGCGCAGCAACTTCCCAGTTTTAACTAATTTGCATTTTCACAACTAAAACACAAAACAGACTTGAGCTTCTAGCTTCATCGAGGCATGTAGCAGATTGGAGTTGCTGTTTGTCGCATTATATAGAACCTTTGAGCCAGAAAGACATAGCTTACATTTGACCTAAAATGACCGCCGCACATACTTAAATAAAAGGAAACATGCCCACGACGCGTCTTCTTCTTTACGGTGTTTGGTTGGCATCCACCAATCCCACAATGCTGTAAACAGGAAGATGTAGGCTAGACTGCAGCCAAAATTAATTAATTTACCAAGTAACGGACAAATGCACCATACTGTAACAATAACAGAGTTAATATATTTAAAAAGTAATGTGTTACAGTAGTTACTGTCAAAAGTAATGGCGTTACAGTAATGCCTTACTAGTAATGCATTATTGCCCAACACTGGTTACAATATAAGACAATATGAGAGTACTGTAGACGTTTACAAAGAAATATGCTAGTTTATGACGCACTCTTTCTAGTTTGTGATACACTGTCTCATGTCCATATGCACCAGACACTTTGTTTACACTCCATGTTTCTGGAAAATCATTGTGTCATTCTTAATGTGCTTCACGCAGGTGAGTGGGCTTGACAAACCACCTATGATGCACACTTTTTTCCTCTCCATATGCATGAGACACCTTCTTATGGCTGTAAAATATAAATTAATAAATAAAACGTAGACTCGTCATAGCATTTATATAATGCTACTCTCTGATGATTTTACATGCTTCTTTTATTCTCGCTTGCAAGTCACCTTGGACAACATTGTCTGCTAGATGAGTAAATGTGATGTAATACATTTAAAATGATGTAAATGTAGTGTTTATGCGGTGTGATTGTTGTTTATTGTTTATTAAAAAGTGAATATATGTCACTACGCACAACATTTCCCTCCCATTGGCCAGGTTTTTGGCAGGTTTTTCCCACAAACAAAAATACATTTTCAAATTTACGTGAAAATCATCCAAAATGCTGGTGATGATGGCAGCTTTTTCTAAACTCTGGCGGGGAAAGAGTTGCTAAAATGCAAGGTATATAAAAAAAAAACAAAAAAAAAACATTGCAAACCTTTGATATGTTTATCTAGTATACTGATATGCTTAGAAACCATATCAAATGCAACAGATATGCGCATTTTAAGGTATGAAATACCTGTAAAAAAATACAATGATGTGCCATAATACTGTTGTACATTTGATCCATTATATATAACAATACTATTAAATGACCATATTCAAAAAATTGAAGCTCAGGTTAGTTCATTTAAATTTCACTGCTGAAAGCCCAAAGATTAAAGAGCAAACCCAATAATAATTTCATTAGAAATTCAAACCATTCAAAACTTTAAAAGAAACACAAATATGTGAATGCCACATAATAAAGAGAGTAAAAAGAAACAGTTCTGTGGTGCTGAGGCAAAACTAAAGCCTGAACCTTCCCTTATCCAGTCGAAGATAACAAAGGATAGTATATCTTGCCCGACACGGACACAGATCGATATTGCATCAATTATAAATCAGGGGAAAATCGTGTAAATAAATGCAGTAAATAAACATGTGTCGTCTGCCGTTCTCTCTGCTAACGCATCATGGATTCTAGCTTTTTTTTTTTTTTTAAAGCAATGGTGAGCTACAACTCAATTCAGCACACAGACATACACAAACAAACAAACATAAACCCACAAAACCGCTTACAGAAGCTCGCAGGCTGATATATAATACAAACGGTACTCTAGAAGGCTGAGTTTCAGCATTTTATTGGCCTCTCTACTATTTTAAATTAACGTATTGACCCTTTTCTTTGGTCAGTGTGTGGTTATTGTATGAAAAGCATGCATTACTGTAAGTCTGTGTGCTTTCTGGAAGCTGCAGAGCAGAAAGAGCATAGTAATATTTGTCTAAAATTGAGTAAAATAGTTTTTCCTCAATGAAATTTAAAAGGTGGGGTGTTTTTTTCTCAAAAAATTGCTTTTGCTGTTTGTTAAAACTACTTATTTAAAATGAGTTGAAACATCACAATTCTTTAGGTTTTTTTGGAAAACTTAATTGTTTTATGTTCAATCCACTTAAATTTGTAAAAGTTAAATTAATCGATTTGTGTTAGGACAACTTGACAAATTGTGTGGAACCCAGCATTTTTTTTGGATTTTCGTATATCAATAGTTATTTTTAAAATACTTAAGGGCGACACAGTGGTTCAGTGGTTAGGACTGTTGCCTCACAGCAAGAAGGTCGCTGGTTCGAGTCCCGGCTGGGGCAGTTGGTATTTCTGTGTGAAGTCTGCATGTTCTCCCTGTGTTCGCCTGGGTCATGCAAGACATGCGCTAGGTGAATTGATTAAACAAAAATTGTCGTAGTGTATGTGTGTGAATGAGAGTGTATGAATGTTTCCCAGTGATGGGTTGCAGCTGGAAGGGCATCCGCTGTGTAAAACATATGCTGGAAAAGTTGGCGGTTCGTTCTGCTGTGGCAACCCCTGATGAATAAAGGGACTAAGCCGAAGGAAAATAAATGAATAAAATATATACTTAAATGAAAATAAAAACTGTTACAAATATATTTTTTTGCAATCTAAATTAGTTTATGGCTAAGATCTAACCTAAATATTAGATCTTAAATTAAAATAAAAAGTAGAAATAAAAGTAAAAATAAATTTTAATTGAACACATGAAAAATACAGGAAGTGTAAAACTAAAACTACTGAAACTATTGCTAATTGAAATGACATAAATCTATATTTACCCCAAAAAATCATGAAAATCAGAAATGTGAAGTGAAAATGAAATGAAATTATTTAAATCCTTAAAATGTCAGATTCTAGACACTTTGCTTGATTATAATGTGTATACCATGGAAACTACATGTTATTTTAAGGTACAGTACTAAACAAAACACCATGGTAGATGTCCAAAGCACCACGGTACCTTTTTTTAACTTTATTTTTGCATTACACAACCATTGTACAGTTTGATTACCATATATATACAGTTAAAGAAATGATTCATATATTTTTTTCGATAGGATACAAAACAAATCACTGTTGTCCAAAGACCTAATTAACCTAACATATTTGACCTAATGAAACGAACTTGCCTAATTAACCTATTTAAGCCTTTAAATTGCACTTTAAGTTTAATACTAGTATCTTGCAAAATAACTAGCAAAAAATCTTCACAGCAAAGACAAAAGTCTTCTCTCTGTTAAACAGCACTTGGCAAACATTTGAAAAAGAAGGCGAATCATTTTGCCTTCAACAGTAAATATACCATAGATGACACTGTGATGAAAAATACATTTAAGATAAACATAAAAATAACACAAAATAAGTATAATAAAACGAAAACAAAACCACTCAAAAAGCTAGCATATAAATAACACTGATATAATTCAATGTACTGACCCTCTTCTGTGGACAATGGTCCCCTATTATATGAAAAGCATGTATCACAGTAAGTTTGTGTATTATCTGGAGGCGCTGGAGCAGCGTGATTGCTTTCCTTTTTCTTTTACCCCCTCAAAGAACGGCGCAATATTCGTATAGCGGCACGCTGACATCTTAATGATTGTCCCCGGGAGGCTTTTGGTGTTCATCACGCTCCTCCATAATGGATCGGCCGCAGTTCAAGACCAAAGAAAGACAAAGAAAAACAGTTCGACCAGTGCGCCATTCATTTTTATCTGACTCCGTGTGGCAGACTTTTCTTAATGAGAGTGGACGACATGGCGAGCGGCTTTCAGAGACGCTGATCGGCTCGTCACGCGGAGCGGTTCGGGCTCTAAATTGCCTCCGCGGGCAGATTCGGCCCAGCTGTGAGACATCCACGCTTTTTGGCTCAGAGTATGAGATCTGGGTATGGCGCGTTCCAGGCTCCTGCTGACAGAGAGACCAACAAATGACATTTGTGTGACTTGAAGTCTCCTCCAAGCATGTGGATGGAGTTTGAGCAGAGTTTAAACATGTTCAAGATGCGTTGCATTAAACTTTAGCTTAATTGTGGAGTTTGAGTGAGAGCAGGTTATACAGTGATGTTTCTAGAAGGAACGATAGTGCTTTAATGAATTATTATTAGCCGCTCTTACACTAACACAACGAAGGTTCTTAGATCAATCTCAGTCCGGAATGGTTCCTGTTTTTATTCCCACATGAATCTGCTACTGTGTGGCACAATTACATTGTAATTACATGTTCCTGGCCTAAAACTCAAGGTGTGGTTAGACAACCGTGCTGAAATGTGCTGGTAGAGCGCATGCGTGCGTGTGCGAAAGTTATGATATTCGATTAAAGATTATGAGGGCAAATACATTTTTACAAAACAATGAAGTGCACAGTTACATTGTTTATAACAAGCACTACGATATACATATACAACATTTTAATTTTATTCCGTCTTTAAGTGGTTGGGAGAATTATTTTTATTTTTTTATATATATTTAAAAAACACATTGCAGTTCAAACATAGACCTAAATGAAGGTCTGAGTCTATACAACATGCTCAATGTGTCATACACTCAGATTCACACACAAACACACACACACACACACACACACACACACACACACACACACACACACACACACACACACACACACACTTGAAAAGAATAATAGACAACAACAACAAAATGACAGAACATCAGATAGAATGACAGAAAGGACAATAGAAAGAATGTCAGAAAAAAGCATCAGAAAGAATGATAGAACATCAGATAGAAAAATCACAAAATGTCAGGGAAAAAGCAACAAAAAGAAGGATAGAACAAAGAATGACAAAAAGAACAATAGGAAGAATGTCAGAACAAAGCAACAAAAAGAATGACAGAACATCAGATAGAATGAAAGAAGGAACAATTGAAAGAATGTCAGAAAAAAGCAACAAAAAGAATGATAGAACACCACAAAATCACAGAAAGAACAATAGAAAGAATGTCAGAAAAAAACAACAAAAAAAGAATGACAGAACATCAGATAGAAAAATCACAAAATGTCAGGGAAAAAGCTACAAAAAGAAGAATAGAACATCAAAAAATGACAAAAAGAGCAAAAGGAAGTCAGAACAAAGCAACAAAAAGAGTGACAGAACATCAGATAGAAAGAAAGAAGGAACAATAGGAAGTTAGAAAAAAGCAACAAAAAGAATGATAGAACATCAGACAGAATGTCAGAACAAAGCAACAAAAATGATAGAACATCACAGAATGACAAAAAGAACAATAGAAAGAATGTCAGAAAAAACTACAAAAAGAACGATAGAACATCAGAATGAAAGAACAACAGAAAAGACATCAGAAAAAAACAACAAAAAGAGTGCTAGGATATCACAGTATGACAGAAAGAACAATAGAAAGAACATTAAACATCGTGATCAAACCTTACAACATCAGACAGAATGAAAGAATGAACAACGGACAGAGCATTAAAGATCAGACAGATATAAAACAGAACAGCAGAATGACAGGAGGAATCACTGAATAGTCTAAACACAAATGGATGTATAGAAAGATTGATGGAGAACAAGTCGACTTCAATTAGAACTCCTAAAAATGTAAATGTTCAACAGAATGAAAGAATGAACATTATACACTAAAAATGTATGACAAAAAGACAAGATAAATATGTTTTATGTTGCTTTAACTTATTTTAATGAGTTAATAAAGTTTCAACTAAATCTTTTAAGTTATATAAAGTTTAACTTAACATTTTAGGCAGTTTGATTGATCTAAGTTGAGATGACTAAAAAAGTTCATTTGATTTAACCAAAGTAATTACTAAGTAATTATTTTAACAGTGTAAAGAACATCAAGATCAATAGCGTAGAGCCTCGTGAATGTGTCCAGGCTCCACACACACACACACACACACACACACACACACACACACACACACACACACACACACAACACAAACACACACACACACACACACACACACACACACACACACACAGTTGAGTAGTGGATTTCAGCACTGGACAGCGAAATCCACATTCACATCAAATGACCAAACGACAGACATAGTCACATCTTCACACTTCCATATTAACACGGTCAATAAGAATCAGGTTCTCCAGGGAGCAGGGACTTGATAATATCTATTCAAACATCATTTCTCCCAAATTGTGCAGGCCTAGATGGAACGTTCCTTTCAATGCTCCATATTCGATGCAAATGACCTCTGCCACCTGCGGAGCTCTTGTTCTCTTATGTTCAGAGTCATGACCTCATATGCTGCTTGTATGAGTGCTGGATCCGAATCTGACCTCTAGGGAGAGCCAGAGAAAGCCCAGACAGTCCCCAGTCACACCTCCTGTCCATCAAACCTAATGGCACCACCGACAGCCATTGGAACGGCCGCCCTCATGCATAAAGGCCGGATCTGCTTTTAAAGGGGACATATTATGCCCATTTTCGTAAGATGTCAAATAAACCTCTGGTGTCCCCTAGAATGTGTCTGTGAAATATCAGCTCAAAATATGACACAGATCATTTGTTATAGCTTGTTAAATTTGCTACTATTGCTTTTATGCATGCTTTTCCCTTTAAGTTGCATTTCTTAAGTTCCTGTTTTCTAAAATGAACTGTTATGACACGTTTAATGGTCATCAGGATCTTAAATCCTTGAAAGTTTTTAATATTTAGATTTTTTTTAAAAGTGTATGTACATTTATATGTATTGTTTGTATGTATTATAACATCTTTGCAGCAAAGTACAAAAACCAAATTGCCGCTTATGCGAGGCATCTAAAAAGCAGAGTGTACGAGCAGGACAATAAATTTGACGTTATCTTGATAACACCATAGTGGAGTTTTTTATTATTATTTCAGCAAATAGGTGTGTAAAACAATTATTTGTTGTACTCTCCCATTCACTGAGCTTTAAGTTCACCCAACTATGAGGAACAGTTCGGAACGCACGTGACCTGCAGATTAGTAACGTTTTTTGAACTTGTGGGTTAATCCAACATTTATAACAATTGCAAAGAGATCGCCTCCCGCGTCATTCAAATCATGTGTATTTTGGCCTCCCTGTAAAATATAATGATGATGGAAAAAGTTGTGGTGGGGCCTACCTAAATGCTTTCTAAGGCTATTAATTAAAGGCGTTTTCTGTCACTGCTTGTTTAGCCTGTACTAATGCATTCAGTGTAAAGCTGCACAATTAAACATTAAAAGATTGTGATCTCAATTCAAACCCGCGCAACATGAATGACAAATGACAGTGATTTGCATATGTTTAATAATCCTTTGAAGCGCTGCATTCAGTTTTTACACTTTTTCTATAGACTTATTCTATTTCAGTTTTTGGCCAAGTGTGTCCAAAATGTACATTTTAGTGCATCCCTACTGACTATACAGTGAATAACAAACGTGTGCTTATGAATTAAACTGACAGTGAGTTGCAGATTAAAGTCCACATGAAACCAAAATGTACAATGTTTGTTTTGCTAGTGCACATTATTAGTCTTAATGTCAACAATTAACCTGTACTAGTTAATCCTGCGTTTTGCTAATCTTGAATCAAAATCGAACCATTTCTCCTTCTCTGATGATGTCAGTTTGACGGCTTGACTGAAATCTGCTTTGCCACGCCCGTCCAATCCTTAGTTTGCTGCCAGTGAAAGATGAGAGAATGAGCACAAAAACAAAACCCCACCCCAACTCAATATTGCATTTCAGTTGAAAATACAGCATGTCATCATACTTCCAGTTCAAGCTGACTTTAAGGGCTGCAAATACAACAAGGCTGGCTGATTAACTTGCAGAGAATTTTCTGACTGAAACAAAGTCACTGGGTTGTCCATTTTCAAATTTTCGGAGTTGGTAGAAGCACCGATTATAGCCTTTAAAGATAGAAAATGTCAGATTTTTTAATGTGTCCCCTTTAAATGAGCGAGTGGGAGATATGGAGATGTAATGGGAGAGAGAGAGGTTTCTCTCTGCTTTTATCGTGAACCGCTGCTCTTGCACCCTGCTGAAAGTATGGCTTCAAGCTGTCGACATGACCTGATGTCCTCCCTCCCTCTTCCCTCCTCCAGCTACTGCTAATCTAACACTGCTTATTGCTCCATCCGTCTTCACTGGATCCACAGCCTCAGAGACGCTGCTTTGCGTTTATCATTCGCTATCGTGCTAATTCCAAACAATCTTTCAGACTACGCAGTGCCATTTTGTTTATACAGAAAAACATTTTGCATTGCAACTAGTTTGCTTTTATCGACAGTATTTACATTTTCTGTTGAAATTTTGTAGTAAAATTGTTGATAGTTTTGTTATATCTGTATGATTTGTACTTTTAGATCATCATTTACACTTAAAATGTAAAATGGTGATTAATATTTAATATTATATACATTTTAGATACAAATGTTGTAGTTATCAGAAAAGTAATAATTATGAGATTAATTATTAACACTGAATATCAATACAGTTTAAAACACAAAAGAATTGTACAAAAATGTACAAAGTACAAAACAAAATACAAAATGTACATGTAAATTAGCATAAATTGGCAAGAATAACTACAATTATGAAAAAAACCCTAAAATGAAACTGCTATAACTTGCAACAATAATAATTGTAAAAGCAAAATTAGGGCTGCACAATATATCGTTTCAGCATCGATATCGCAATGTGTGGATCTGCAATAGCAGGATCTTCAATGTCAGGTTGGCATTATAATTAATCAGAAAACACAGTTTATTTAACCCTAACCCTTTTTAATGTCAGTGATGATGCATGACTTCAAGCTAATTTGAACCATTTGGGAACTAAAAAATATATTTTTTTAAATTAACCAACAATTAACTAAGATTATTTGTATTTAATTATTTTTATAATTAAGACTATAGTAGTCAACATTGTTGTCATCAATGTTTTTCAAAATTGTTTTAGACAAGAATGGTTGACAACTTTAATGAAAATTTTATCCACTTCAAATGTTGACTACTGTATACACAGTTATTTTATATTATTTAATTTTTCTACATCAATACTGTTAGACACTCCAGAAAACCATAAAGCACTGTTTATTTCATTTGCATCTTTGTTCTATTGTATTCATTTATGCTTGTAATGTGTTTATTATATTTTATGCAGATTCACTCCCCTACAAAATCATCACAATTAATGTAAGATTATAAATTCTTTTCAAACAGATTTATAAGTCATCTTGAGAAATGATATTCATATCGAAATATTTATTTCAGAAAAATAGAGATTTTGTTTGTTTGTTTGTTTTTTCCAATATCATGCAGCCCTTCTCAAAATAATATAGATTGTTTAACATATATGGGTTATACCTTATAAATCGGTTTATTGATATCAGTCAAAGTCATAACAAACACTCAAAAGTTTCTTTTATTTTTGTCCCTAATTGTTAATAAAGCTATTTCATCAACTAACAGTTTTGTTAAAACCAACAAACAAAATAAACTGTCCCATTTCAACCTTCACACATAATGCTTTGCTCTGACACTTTATCTCTACCAGACTCCTGACTCTCCAGCCTCTAAGCCCCTTCAGAAAACTCCAGATATGGGGACAGCAAGACGGATTTGCAGACGGGGTCCTGGTTCAGCCCCATTCCTTCTTGTCCCAAAGCCAGACGACCCAAAAGAGAAAACAACCTCACAGACCACACCATTATGGGCCTCCGCAATGCCCAAAAGACTCCAAAAACACCAAAATAACACACATTCATATTGCTGTTGTTTTTAGCAACAAAAAAATACTCGTGCCAGGAGAGTGCCTAAATAATAGCTCGGTTTGGAGGATTTTTTTTCCACCAGGAGGGTCATATTTGTAACAGAAGACAGAAACTGGCAACAGTCCCGGATGCCTAGAGAACATTTAGGGCTCGAACAGGAAGCCGAAATTCAGTATGAAGAGCAAAGAGTAAAACAGAAGGATATATATATATTTCTTTTTTTTTTTATAAATGTATTATTATTATTATTATTATTATTATTATTATTATTATTAATTATTATTATTGCTTTTTATTTGTTTCAACAGTTATATATTACAATAATATAACATAAACTATAAGATACTAACTTGCAATATTAGAGTAGTAACATTTCTTATTTTGCATTTTTTTTTTCTAGAAATTATAATACTGGCAATAACTATTACTATTATTATTATTATTATTATTATTATTATTATTATTATTATTATTACATATTATATGTATTAAAATTATTTTTTCCTAATGTGAAAATAATAATATTAATATTATTATTATTATTATTAATAATAATAATAATAATAATAATAATAATAATAATAATAATAATAATAATAATAATAATTTTTTTTCTTAAATACACAATTTTATTTTCTACATCAAAGTTGTATTTAACAATAATGATAGCATAATGATAGTTGCACTGGAGGTGAGTATTAGAACCAAAGTGCATTTATGTAATACAAAGCGAACAAAATAAACGAAACAATGACCTAACAAAACTAGATAACACAAACACAAACACAAACAAACTCACCATAAAGCGTGGTTACATGTACCAAAGATAGACAGAAAACAATGTACACAAGACGACTAATATATATATATATATATAT
>CAIGQW010031024.1:5740462-5789471 GCA_903798125.1 Danio choprae
ATAATGTAATAATAATTATGTTATGCTGTGATCCAGAAAAATAAAAGTAGGACAAATGGAAGGGGCTTCAACAATATTGTGATGCATTGCAAATGATTGACTATTGGTGTATTGTCTCAATTAATATAAATATATACTACTCAAAAAAATAAAGGGAATGTATTTGGAGTTACATTGTGTTGTTTAAGTGTTCCCTATATTTTTTGAGCATGTAGTATTTCAAGGATCAAATAAAAGAAAATTTAATCAATCAGATCACGCCTGAAAACCCACCTAATAGGCTATAAAGAAATGAAATGCACAAATACGCTCATATATAAAAAAATATTTTTTAAAGATAATTTTATGAAGTGGTTTTTCAAGGAATGGGAAAAATTTATATTTGACACATCTGAAATTGACTCTTTTTTTTACAGATTACATGACATACATGAAAGCTGTATGATTATTATTTAAGGACATTGCAATTTATCTTTACAAGAAACATACTACATGACTCTATTTATCTGTAAATATGAATGCAAAGTCCCTTTAGGAAATGTAACCTTGCAAAGACTTACCGCAAGAAGGAAAAAATGTTTTGATTTAGTCATATGACATCTGTTAATCGCTCTCATTTTTGCTATTTTTTGCACAAATATGTCATGGTTACCAATCTGATGACAGTAATCTAATAATTATCATTTGGTGGAAAAGCATATAACAAAAAAAAAGGTTTTTATCCAAATGTGTGAACAATGTGCCAGTATAGCACGCGCACATGAAAACACATGAATATTTCTTGCTCTCGGAAAGTGGTGCTGCTTTCAGTGTCACATACAGTTAGCACATATCATGTAAAAGGCTCTTAATGCATTAATGCGCTTCATGTAAGGAAAAACATGCACATGGGCTGGATTTCCTTCAACCTCTCTCTCAGTCACTGTCCAGACAACAGTATTGTCCCTGCCCTCGCCTAATTACTTTGTAATGAGTCTTGTAATATAAGCGGTGTGCTAGTGTAACCTGTAAACCTTAATTAAGGCAGCCAACTTTAAATTCGCTCAACCTTCATGTTCCAGAGCAAAAGTATACACACGTCACTTAACATGAAGCTTGAGACACGAAGAAAAAAAAAGAGAGAGAGATATTTCTAAAAAATTATACGTCGGATTTATTCAGAAATAACTTACGAATTAAAGTTTAAAAAATCCTTGGGTAACACTTTAGTTTAGGTCACAATTCACAGTATTAACACACCATTAACTAACACTACTGGCTTAATAAACTACTAATTAGCTGTTTATTGACAGTTAGTTAGGTAGAAGTTGGGTTTAGGTTTTGGGTAGGATCATACTTTACTACTAATGAAGAGTTAATATCTTAATAATAGGCAGGAGATAAGCCAGTAGTTAATATGAATTGTGACCTATACTAAAGTGTTACCAATCAACAGATTGCATCTTGAACATTGAACAAAAACTGACTAAGGAAATCAGAATCTGTATCAAGACAGTACAATTTCGGACAACTATGGTTTTGGAAAACTTTCCAACTGTGGATTGCCGAAGAAAGTGCCTACGCGTACAGAATAAAGTGGTTCCTAATACATATGCAAGACTTGTTTGTCATGGCAAGACTCAAATAGGTCCAGAACAGCTCTTGTGTTGTGAATTCGAAATATCGAGGGGTGACATGGAGTCGTATGGCATGCTGGGAAGTCCTCAGCCAGAAAACTCTGATGCCGCACCGAATGCAAGCAGGGAATGGAAGAACAAAGACACTTCCTCAGTAGGCTACATCTGTTTCTCCTCCTCTCTCTCTCTCTCTCTCTCTCTCTCTCTCTCTTTTTCTGTCTTCAGAGGATGGCTGGCATGCGAGCAGTGATGCCAGCAGTGGCAGCTTAACCTATTTTCGGAAATACCACAGATTTCTATTAATAGCTGTGTTGAGCAGCAGGCCCTCTCCGCACATCCCCGATGGGTCCCACAAACTCACAGACAACATCCTCTCCCGGGTCACCTTTCAGCCATGCTCATGTCGTAGCATCGCTTTTCAATTCGAAAATAAAAACAACAACCGTATTCGGTGACGCTCTGGACTGTAAAAAAGGATCTGGTGAAATTCGCCTGCAATGTACTTTTGATTGCAAGACTGAAAGTTCAGATGGAGGACAGTTGCAAGAAGTTACTTAAACAAAACCAATTTTGTGTTCATTTAAATACACAAAAGTGTTCAAACCAATTTGTAGAGCAAAAAACATAACAATGTGATTGTATTACTTGGGTCAATGTAGCTCTAACAAAACAGACCCAAGTAATATTGTCCATAATGAAGTCTAAAATGGGAGATACCACTATTTCAGAGATAATGTATATAGATATATAGAAACATGATATTATGATTTAAAATAAAAACATTTGCAACAAAAAAATTATAATTTGAATTACACCACATATTTAGGAAAGCAAAACATATTCCTGTACACTGAAAAAAGCCTCATTGGATCAACTTAAATAAATACTTCTTACACCTAAAAGAATTGAGTTTTTTCCAACTTATTTATTACTAAAACCATGATAAAAAATGTAGTGGAAACTAATTAATTCATGTAGTAACAAGCTAAAGTAATTTGTTAAAGTTTCCACTTTTTACAGTGTTTGTTTAATTTTTATTATTTTTTCAAAATATAATATGTTCACGTTATAGTTCAATAGTTCAAACAAACAAGAAGTTTATTTTTAGGGAGTTTATTTTCTTTCTTTTTTTTTTGATTTTGTGCATCTCAAAGCAAATGTTTTGTTTTTTAAAGTTTCTGAATGATTCCAATGATTTGTCCATCACTTTGTTTAGGTTGCCATAACCAGGCCAGAAACCAGTACAAAAATATACTCAGCAAAATACTGTGTAATAGTTATTATCAACAACAAATAAAAAATGCCCAAAAACCTAGTAGTGAACCAGTGTTCATTTTGTCAACACATTTTGATATAGTTTTAGCCTTTTAGTCTTTTAGCCATTTAGTTATTTTAGTCTTTTGAATTACTGTGGTTTTAGTCTAGTTTTAGTTGACTAACAGTCCCAGCATTTTAGCCTAGATGTAGTCAATGAAAATTTGACATTAGCAATAAGATTCTTATTAATTAACCCCACAATCAATCTATCCTCTGTCCAAAACTATATTCTTTTCCCAACATTAGA
Organism: Danio choprae; assembly: GCA_903798125.1. NCBI lineage: Eukaryota > Metazoa > Chordata > Actinopteri > Cypriniformes > Danionidae > Danio > Danio choprae. Next base: position 5,743,643 of record CAIGQW010031024.1, read on the forward strand.
TTTTTCTTCTCATTTAAGATTTGTTTGTACATTAATGTGTTCATTGTACACATTAATGTGCAGATAAATTAATGCAATCAACCAAATAACTTTGGTTAATATTTATCTTTTTTGCTACATTGCTACATTATGTCTCGCCTTTCTTTGTCAACAAAACTTCATATTGGTGTTAGCATCTAATGATACCCATGTCGTCCCATGTCGTCAATTGTTAGTCTCATCTAAATTATAGAAAAAAAAGTTGTCAATAAATATTTTTGCCATTATTGTTGTTAAAGAAATAAACTCTGTCGTGAAGTATCCACATGATGACGTATAACCACAAAATTCATCAACAATCAAAAATATCAAGAAAGGCATTTCCATATTTTTTGTAGTATTTTTTGTACCCCACGGCACCAAATCATAATGCATGTAATAAATCTTCACAATATTCTGCTAAACAATTATCTACATTTGGTAAAAGCTATACAGTTATACAACTGTAGAAATGAGCAAGCATAAATAAAAATGAAAAAGACATAAACAAAACAAACACTTAAACATAGGTGTGCGTCAAACCTATTAAAAGATTAACAACCACAGGTAGGCAACAAAACATTGAATCCAATGTAGCAAAAACGTTCATGATTAAATTGTGTTAGTAAATTTGCATATTATTGACCCTAATCCAACAACTTTTACTGGAAAAAAAATGATTCATTTGGAGTTACAATTTTTTTAAGGTAAGTGGTTGCAAACTATTTATATGGGCTAAATTTAAACAAACAAATTGAATTTAGTGATGTTCAAATTAATTTGTTTGTTTAAATTCAGCCCATATCAATTGTTTTCAACCACCTACCCTAAAACTTGTTCAGTGTTGGTACAGCATTGGGTCACAACTGAATGCATTTGTCCAGCAAAACCAGTTCAGAGCCACCAATCTAGAACGTAACCTTGAGAACAAATCCCCCAAACACTAATGCAAACCTGATGTTCTCATCCCATCACTCTCTCAACATGGTGACATTGTGCTACATCTACCCCGCCACACCTCCCCTTTCATATTAAATCCCTTTGTTTCCACCCTCTCCTGTCTACCGGGGTGGATCCGGCTCTCCCATCCTGTCAGAAGGGCCCGTCACTCCGCCGGTGCCTCCGGATTAAAGGCACCATTTGTTTTCAGTGGTTCTGACAATCACTCCATCTCTCTCAGTCTGTTCATCTATTGTGCTTAGCCCTCTGCCTTACTGTCATTTTTCCCTGTCCACTCGAGCTGTGTGTGTGCGTGTGTGTGTGTGTGTGTGTGTGTGTGTGTGTGTGTGCGTGCGTGCGCACATGGCATTTGTCACAGCTCTCTGACTGACATAATGGCCATGCCCTCCTTCCTGAGATCAAAGGAAGTGGAAAAAGGCTTTTCTGCTCAAATTCCAATGAGGCATTTACATATTTCCGAGCCGTTCTCATCAACGCCAACAGAATCCTTCTTTCTCTGTTCATTAGTCAACCGTGCTGAGTGTTGATTTATTTTCCTCCCGACAATAAATCTTTAGTCAGGAAGCTCGAAAAAACAGTTTCGACAGGAGGAAATGTCAGGAAGAACAGTCATGCCGGTGTATCACACATTTCATTCCCTGTCGTCATTCTCTTTTTACCTCTATAAAAAAAAAACACGGCATCTCTGAAATGAGCTTGTAAAAGTTTACTGCGCAAAAAGAGTAAACATTAAATAGAAACTAATAGGGAATTGACGTCCATTTTGGAACGGTTCAAGAAAAATCGAGCTGCTTAAAAAAAGAAGCGAGTAATTTCTTCAACACATGCGTCACTAAACATACTAAATTAAACATCTTAAAGCAAGCTGCTCTCACTGCCTGCCCAACAAGCTGTCTTTTTATACCATGAAAAAAAGAGGACTATAGAACTGCAATTTATAAATGACTTTGAGAAATGAAGGGTCTGAATGTTTTCACATTTTCATTGTTTCCTACAGTTAGAATGAAATCAGTTTCCACATTTGCTTGCACTTTGTTTGTTGTTATCTGAACAACTGCTATCAAAATTTGTACTTATCGGTCTACGCTGTAAAAACAAATGCAGGGTTCCACACAATTTATTCAGGTTGTGCCAACACAATTCGATTAAGTTCACTTTGCAAATTTAAGTGGATTGAACATAAAACAATTAAGTTGAAAAATCTCAAGAATTTTGTTGTTTATGCTAATTTTACATACGTAGTTTGAACAAGCAGCTAACTATATATTTTTTGAGTGTATAAGTTGATGTAAAACGAAGTTCTTCATTTTGGTACTGTTAAAATTTCCACATCGTTGAGTTCCTAGCTTTTACTGGCAGACCTAACAGAGTAAACGAACAGTACAAAAGCGATGACCAGCCAAAGCGACTTTTTGGTAAAGTTCACAATGGGTTTTTTGTTTTGTTTTTTTACATAATTTTTGGCTTACTATAACAACAATCGATTTTGCTTTCAAATATATCAGGTATGGGGGAGCACAGTGGCTCAGTGGTTAGCACTGTCGCCTCACAGCAAGAAGGTTGCTGGTTCGAGTCCCGACTGGACCCCCACAGTCCAAAGACATGTGCTATAGGTGAATTGAATAAAGTAAATTGGCCGTAGTGTATGAGTGTATGTGTAAATGAGTGTGTATGGGTGTTTCCTAGTGCTGGGTTGCGGCTGGAAGGGCATCGACTGCGCAAAACATATGCTGGAATAGTTGCCGGATCGTTCCACTGTGGCGACCCCTGATGAATAAGGGACTAAGCCAAAGGAAAACTAATGAATGAATGAATGAATGAATGAATGAGTGAGTGAATGAATGAATGAATGACTATATCAGGCATTAAAATTGGTTTGAGAGACAAGCTATGCTTTGCAATGCTAGCTTTTTTTTTAAGGTTTAGTAAATGCAATCCCTTATTTACCATTGGTACCACATTTAATCTTATACCACTGGTTGAGCTAATGTTGTTATGCATTGTTTGAATGGTTGCGATTCCAACTAACATTTGCAAACATCAATGCAAAATAACTTAAGTTAATAAGTGTGTGAAAAATGAATCCATATTGCTGAAACAACATGATACCAGAGTTGGATCTGCAAAAAAAATTTGCATGGTTTGAGAAACTGCCATGACTAGCCAGTTCATTTCTCCAACATTGCATCATACCAGTTAAGCAACAAGTTATGACATTTTCAGAAAATGCACTCCTGATAAGCATACAAACAAAGTAATGTTGTAGTGCCACAGAGCTGCAATATTTACTGTTTTCATGGAAATTAAGCAATGAATCGTTCATTTAAAGTTATAGAAGAAAATTATTTAACAGAAAAGATAGACATCCACACACTGAACTCCAGATAGCTTCTGGTCTCTTAAAACAAACATTGCGTCAATACACTTTTGCTAATAAACTTTCTAGAGCTTAAAGGAACAGTTCAGCCAAGACTGAAAATTCTGTTCATTTACTCACCCTTCACTTATCACAAACCTGCTTGAGTTTCTTTTTTTCTGTCGAATACAAAAGAAGTTATTTTGTTAAATGTTGGAAACCTGTAACCCTTGACTTACATAGAATTTGTTTTTCCTGTTTACCAGTTTCCAACTTTCCAGAATAGCTCCTTTAGAAAAAAGAAACTCAAAAAGGTTTGGAACCACTTGAACGTGAGTAAATTTTCATTTTGGGGTGAACTTTCCCTTTAGGTTCAATGTGCAGATACCTAACTATTTATTGTTGTTTTTTAACTAGTTTTTTGTTTTTGTCTAGCACCCGAGACTAATTTTGATATTTATACTGTAATATTGTTTTCAGCTATTTTGTAGTTTTTGAAAGAATTATTTATTGTGTGGCTTTGAAGATGTCCTATATATACAGTTGAAGTCAAAATTATTAGCACTATAGCAGTGATTTTCTTTTCTTTCTCAAATATTTCCCAAATTATGTTTAACAGAGCAAGAAATTTTTCACAGTATTTCCCATAATATTTTTTTATTCAGGAGAAAGTCTTGTTTGTTTTATTTCGGCTAGAATAAAAGCAGTTTTAATCATTTTAAAACCATTTTTAGGATAATATTATTATCCCCCTTAAGCAATATTTTTTTTCGATTGACTACAGAACAAACCACTGATATACAATGACTTGCCTAATTACCATAACTTGCCTAGTTAAACTAATTAACCTAGTTTAGCCTTTAAATTGCACTTGAAGCTGAACACTAGTATCTTGAAAAATATCTAGTAAAATATTATGTACTGTCATCATGACAAAGATAAAAGAAATCAGTTATTAAAAATAAGTTATTAAAATTCATATGTTTAGAAATGTGTAGATAGAATCTTATCTCTGTTAAACAGAAATTGGGGGGGGGGGATATACAGGGGGGCTAATAATTCTGACTTCCACTGTATATATCAACATTTGTATAACATTTATTTTTCTAATTCAACAGCAGTGAGTTGAGTAGTGTTTTCAAATCACAAAGCAATCTGGTAAGCAGCATGACGCAGAGGGAATCAGGTGGGCTTTCTATTAGCAAACACAGCAGACATTATGACACGTTTGAAGACCAGCTTATTATCAGCCGTAAAACCGGCCACGAGGGAGAGATTCACAGCATCTTAGAATAGCACATCAATAATTTCGCTTTTGTGTTTTATGTTGGGTCCACAAAACGGACATGTTACGGAAGGTCACTGAACCTCTTTCCTCAGAGGGTTGTCTAGAATACTCTACTGTATGTGCCATCTCCTGATGAATGGTAATGGCCTTAAAAAAGCACATTTTCCATCTAAAAAGAGAAATAACCTTCTCCGCATAAAGGGAAGTCCATCTAAAAGCAGGTAAAGGGGAGATAAGTGGCCAGTAGCTCAAAGCAAAGCTTGCCGGTGGAGGAGGGAACATCTCATCCTGACATTCAGAACTACGGTTCCTGCCAGAAGAGCTGCTGAAGCATTGCATTTTTTATGAATTGGCCTTGTTGTGTGTTACAGTATTTACAGATGTTTGGGTCTTTGGACTGTCAGACAACTTTTAAGGCATAAAAAAGCCAAGGGACATATTTGACTTCCAGAGTGGAGCCAGTGGCCTTTTTTATATTAAAGATAAAAATAACTTGTCAAGCATGTTCTCAATTGAAACTCAGAATTAAAACAGAATATCCAATGTCGAACTACATTCTACTGTTCATTGTTGCTTGTCGTTTGGATCAAAAAATTGTAAATGCTTTAGGACTAGGGAATCAGTTTCCATAAATTCCCATGATTATCACTTAAATTAATGATTAATTAATCGATTAATTGTTAAAACTTAATAATGGGAGATGTGTCTACTTCAGTGGAACATTGTCACAGACATGACAAGATACGTAAACGACACTCAAAATGGTTTTACTTTAAACAAGGCTATTAAGATGATACAAAGAAAAAGCAGGTATTTTTGAGAATTCTGTCCTTTTTAAACTTTTATCTTGTGACATCACATTTTGTTTTTGGTCTGAAAATAGCCATATTTCAGCCAAACTACACCAGGCTTTGTCTAGAAGAAGTCCAATTTCCATTTTTTCTGGGTCCTCTTATTTGCTTTGCATCAAGATTTGAATGGTAGCATTCATTCTTTATTCCAATAAGACTTCCAAGTGTGAATATTCCTAAATACATAAATATTTTTCAACTTATGAAAGTCCTAAACCAACAGGGTCAAAACCAGCCTGATCTCACAAGGAAATGTAAGTATTTTACGTTTTGTCAGTTTCAGAGTACAATTTTAAAAAGGAGGCGTTGCACCCAACCCCACCCCTAAACCCAACCATCATCGGGGATGAGCAAATCGTACTAAATTGTATAAATGAGATTGTGTGAATTAATATTGAGAGATTGTGTGAATCGATAATATTAGCCATTAAATTTAAAAAATTTTACATTTCTGTGAGATAGGTCAAGACAAAAAAAATCCCCCTCCAAAAATTACAAATTACAAAAAAGTACAAATATGAGCATATTAGCATGAACACAACATGGTTGAAACAAATAAAATAGGTTTTATCTTCCTATTTATAAGTCATTTTATGATGCTATTTTACTGTAAGGCATCAGAACAATCTTAGTCCTAGCTTACCTCTTTATAATATTGGAAATCACATAAAATACAATCCAACAGGATTAGCTTTACATTTTATAAGCACTGAACCTTTCTACAGCCTGGCTTTCAGTTTTTCCACAGCCCCCCTGCTGCTCAATCTGTCGGCATGAGAAAGAACAGAAATTAAAACTGTTTAATACTTCATACAATTTTTATATACTTTATACGAAGTTCTCAATCCCTCATAAATGTCTAAGCACAATAGGTCTCTTGAAAGCAGTTAGGTATTGATACTCTACATTAGCAGATGTGAATGGAGCGGCATTAAGCACAGGCAATCAGACAGCATCAGGTTTAGTCTAAAGGATCTTGTAATGTCTTGTATAGAGTTCAGACGCTCTCCACGCCTCTTGTATCGTAAGCTAATGCAAGCTTATCCTTGGACATCTTCACCTGCGGAGTACAAAATGTGCGTAAGAGGCTTTCAAAGCAAAGCCACAATAGTCTATTTATGCTAAACGCAGCAAGAGATCTATATACCACACTCATGAAAGATTACAAATACAGCATAGCAAGTGTCTCAAGCTTTGCTGTGCATGTAAAAGCCCATTTCCAACCTGATACTAAATATAAAAACTTTAATAAAAATGCTGAGCTCAACTGATCACAGGTGAAAAGCCTGAAGGGAAAAAGCTCACCTGTTAATACAAATCAAGAGGTAGCAATCGTTAGGCCCATGGAACAGACCTCATAATAGCTGTTCATATTGAACACTGCAGGCTAAAATGACTACAGCATGCTTTAATTGCAAAGAAGCAGTCACTGTAAAGGGACAAACCAAGTGATCCAAGCGACCGCAACCTCAGACAATAACTACAGTTGCTAATCCTCCTCCGTCATTATGGTCATGGTTTATTACCGCGCTTAGCAAACTAATGCTGTGTTTTCCTGTGTGGATTAGCAAGCTGACTTAGCAGCGAAACATGCTCCCCACTTTGAAACTAACATATGATCCCTTTAGTCATGAGAACTCTTTAAAACAGAACTCAGCGATGAAACAGATATACAAATCTATTTGTCTGTACAGCTAAAACGCTCATGTTCAGTGAAATTGTATTCATACTGTAGGCTTTCACAATAAGTACTGACAAACATTCATCCTTTGTGCCCCTTTGTCAGGTTTTGGATGAAAAATTGTATTTGCATCCTCAGCCACGCTTTAGCCAAACATTTAAACAACCTTGGGGTCTACATCACCAATGCAGTCCATATTGAGACTGCTCGCAAGACTGCACAATCTCTAAGCTGACAAAAAAAAGTGTATGTAAATATTTGCTGACTTGTTCTTATCTGCACATCCCCTCACAGAATAATACATAAGATGAAAAGAAATTCCATCTTGAAGAGCCAATTCTCTGTACAATTCTTTAGAACTCATATTCAGTTCCTGTCCCAAAGGCAAAGCACCACCAGTACAATCGGATGAAAAACAAATTGGGCCTATGATGGTGTAATTTGGCACTGACAGCGAGTTCATAATGATACGTACAGAACCATCATTTACATGAAAAACAAATGCAGCTATTCAGTAATTAGGTCAATTTGTAGGTCTTCAGGAATTAAAAATAGGCTTTATAATAAATGAAAGTTTAATTTTAAAACAAGGACAATCCTTGCTTTTAACAACTTGCAAAAAAATGGTTTCATAATTCATGCTTCATAAAAAAACTGTGTGAAACGTACGCACCACAGACCTTATGTTACTTATAAATGGAAAATCACCATTATAAAAAAAACTGAAAATTCCTGAGGGAACCCAATGGCTCAAAAATGCTAATTCGCTTCTGGTTTTAGAAGTACAAACTGGAAAGCTCTGTATTTTAAACGACTAATTGATAGGACAATTCAGCTCACAGTAATGCACTACATAAGGTGTATCCACATCCATCAATGCCCAAGAGTATGTTTATTGAGGAACAGTCAACTCAGATTGGATACTCCTGTGTTTCTGTCTTGTATTATTTGCTATACACGTTAAAACTACAAACAATATAATAATCGACATGCCACTGGATGCCATTTGATCAAAGATGGATAGACGTGTGAATACCATTTCTGTTCAGAATTGGCATGCTTTCTCAACAGTCATGGTAACTATTTCCATAAATTCCCTGTGAAACGGCACATTTTGTCTTGCAAATCCTCTCTAAAGCTAAAGCATTTGTCACAGAGACCTAAAATTAAGAATAAATTAACATTTCATCCCGCTTTCTCGACCCAAACCGTCCAACTTGGCCAAATGAAAACTCACAACTGTCGCCCATGAAATCAATGTATAAATTCTCATTACTCTGACATGTTAAACACAGTTAAACCCCATACGAAGCAGTGCTTCTCACGGGGTAAATAACGTGGATGAACGCTTGAGCAAATAGAGCCTTATTAGCATAATTATAAACACGCCACTGATATGAAGGCTAACAGTAACTGACACTAACGAAGACAAATGTGGATATTCTCGCTTGAGGATAGTAAACGACAAGAACAAGATTATACCAAAAAGAGGGTTTAATTTGTGTGTTATTCTTCTTGTTTAAGCGGGGTGTATGACGTAGCCTACTCCATGTCAGTTGTCAAATAGAGCGTCATGCCACAATATAGAACGCGCTGTAGTTCATTATGACGCACAACAGAACGTGTTCCAAGTGCAAATGTGATCATAAACGTACAGCTTCACTTATCTATAGCTGTTAGGCTATTATTTGCGCTTTGCGTTTCATAATGCTCACCTGTCTGGATCGTTTAGCCTACCAGTTCATTTTTGCAAAATGTTGCTTGTTACTGAGTAGCCTAATAAAACGCCTGTTCAATCGTCAGAACTGTGCTCAAGGAGGCAGTGGGAAATTTCCATATTGAAAAGAATAGACGCAAAAGACACCAAGTTCCAAAAGCAAAGCATCCAATATTAAACTGCCATAAAGAAAGGCGCTTAATATAAGAAAAATAAATAAATATTCAGGCAAACAACCATGCAAATTATATAAGCTCAGAAGTTCTCTGTTAACGACGTAGATCAAGTGTAAACTAGTACCTAAAGCGGCCTAATATTACAGATTTAGAAAGCTATATATTTATATATGGGTTTAATGTTGACATGACAGTGGACCACAAAAAAAATGAATGATTCATAATAAATATAGGAATATTGCATGCGTCACTAATGAATAGGGTACATTTTGTGCAGAAGGCAAAATAATATTTGTAAAAACTAAACATTCAGCAGGTCTGATCATTAATGTGTCATTCCAAAAACAAACAATAATATATGGTGGTGTTTACAAGCTCAAATCACACTCTCTTTAAGGGAATCACGCGTTTACCTTTGTGCATGCCGGTGTATCGGTCCTTTAATACTGTCAATTCGTGGATTTTCCCAAACTGTTCGAATAATGGTTTCAGGTCTTTTTCCTCAAGGTTCCGCGGTATTTGCCCGATAAAGAGTTTTATGGCATCTTGGTCTTTCATGGTGCCGTTCTCCGGATGAATGGAGATGGATTCTGACCCGTTCATGGGTTTAGGAAATGGGATCTGAGCGTACTGGTGCTGGTGCGGGATTAGGAGGAGTGGATGTTGGGTCGGTGCTGCCCCGGGTCCAGTGAAAAGCAGGCTGGAGTAAGCGGGATGGGGCGGCTGTGGGTGCTGCTCCCTTCTTGTCTCAGTCTGAGTGAATCTGGCCATTCTGAGCTGGGAGCAGACTGGATAATAATAATGACAACACACACACATACACACACATACACACACTAAGAGAGAGCGAGCAGTCAGCTGGAAACACAGACTTACTTTCTCGGCGATACACATACGCACACAGTCAGAGTATATGTTTAGGGGGTGGGGGAGATTTTGAGCCATTTGTTGCTCCAGAGCGACACTCAGCGGCAAATGCGTGCTCTCTGCCAGGCCCACCGCCGACAGAAAAACACCTTTGTTTTCCTTTGAGTGCTTTTGTTCCGTAGTAAAACAGAAAAACACACAAAATGATTAGTCGTTGATTATTCCTCTGGGATGGAGGAAAATACGAGTGTTTTTGATTGATATAAATTCCTCGTATTTGTAAACATACCTGGCAATAAAGATCTTTCTAATAAATAGACGCTCAAGTTCACGCCGCAGCATGTTTGTTTAGAGGGCTACATCCGGTAAAGGTTTGTGTGTGTGTGTGTGTGTGTGTGTGTGTGTGTGTGTTAATTAATTGACATCTGCGCCAATTTATTAAACTGTAAAAACGTTAGCTTTAGCTTCCATATTTTTTATTATAGTAAAAAAGTATTACGATTTTCATCGAAAAAAAATAGCCATGATTTCATTTCAGTGCACATTTTGTACAGTTTAGTTTTTTCAAAATACCTTGGTACATTTGTGATTACCATGCTACAGAGGCTGTATTTTTTATTAACAGCTTAGACATTTTGAGAATTGATAAACTATTATTGAGTGATGTCATCTATTAAAAATGCTGTTGACCGGTTTTATTTTGTGTTTTTAAGTGTAGAAATTAATAACTTAATTTCTTAAGAAAATAAATAAATAAACGTTTAAAAATAAGAACATAAATCTATATATATATATATATATTTAAAGCACATCAGTCTATTCTATGGAAACCCAATTCCACCATAGGATAAATCAATAAAATTAAATATAAATAAATATACAATGGAAACCCAATTTTACCATAGGACAAATCAATAAAAATAAACAAGGTAACTGAAACCTTTTTCCCTTTGCATGTGTCTTACTGTTCCTACTTTTTACTTACAATTTAAACAAATTGCGAGATATAAATTCACAATTCAGAGAAACAAAAAGGTTGGAATTGCAAGAAAAAAATCAGAATACTAAATTTACAGTATATTACAACACTGAGTGATATATAAGCAACCTTATTTCTTACAAACAAAAAAGTTCAAAGTTTCTCTGAATTCTGAACTTATCCAGCATATGTTTTACGCAGCGGATGCCCTTCCAGCTGCAACCCATCACTGGGAAACACCCATACACTTCCATTCACACACATACACTATGGACAATTTAGCTTACCCATTTCACCTGTACCGCATGTCTTTGGACTTGTGGGGGAAACCAGAGCACCTGGAGGAAACCCACGCAAACACGGGGAGAACATGCAAACTCCACACAGAAATGCCAACTGACCCAGCCGAGGCTCGAACCAGTGACCTTCTTGCTATGAGGCGAGAGCGGTACCCACTGCGCCACCGTGCTGCCACCACTGTAGATCAATATGAAGTAATTCATAACCATCAAAGTACCATGGCGAGACTACTACTGCATTTTTAAGGGAAGCTACCAGAGAATTGATCTCATATATGCTGGCATTATCTGTCACTATGGCTACAGTGGTTTTTCAAGGCTATTTTGAGAATACAGATAGGAATTGACCTTAGTTTTGTCTGGCATTAGATACACAACGCAACTTGAAAGGCTAAACGCTGTCTGAATGTAGCCCTATTTTCAAAACTAATCCCACATGCAACCTTTAGATCTTCAAAAGTGGTTAGAAGCCATAAAAACACAAGTACTCAGTGCATGCCATAGCTGTTAATAAACTAAAGTAAACAGACACAACAATGAGACTTTTGTACTTTTGCTTATAAAGCATAGAAGAATAGCTTTTGATTAGGTTGCTTTTATGTCAAATAACAACATCTTTAAATTAATTTTTTAGAATACCAACTCACCTTAAAAGACAATCGATTAAAATCTTGCTACTTATGAAGAAAGATATACAGCACATGCTAGAGATTTGTTTCAGTAGGCCTGAATTGCGGCACAATATGTATCCATTTCCATGAATATTTCATGTAACCATTCATGCAAAGTCTCAAACAGTTGCTTTAATTAAAAGAAAGCAGTGTTTTTTATGCCATTCTCTAAAACAGCCATCACATCGCCACCCTGGTGTGAATGTTGAATTTATGAGAAGAACAAGAAACACCACAGGCTTTTGTAAACTGACAGTATCGATGTTTCTAGGAACTCTGTTTTGAGACAAAGCAATTTCATAACTACAAGTGATGGAGCAATATCTACACTTCATCCGCTTGGCAGGAAGTGGCATTGAACTTTTATATAACCGATCGATAGCTCACTCAGAAGGGGCTTTTCAGAAAGATATGTGACAGTCAAAAACTGCAATAACTCACAATGAATCCGTTTTGTTATTGTGCGGGGGTTTTCGTCAATGAGGTTTACGTTTTTCTTAGAATTTTTTTATATGCTTCACCTCTGTTGCAGTTTTGTTGTGTTGCTCTTGGAGTTTGCATGTTGCATGTTGATAAATCAGGGACTAAGCTGAAGGAAAATGAATGAATTAATTTATTGCTTTTTTTTTGTATAGCAATTTGTTACTTTGCTTTTTTCTTTAAACTTGGCTCCAATCAAGCATGTAAAACATTTATGTGATACAATCAATTACTGATATAAACTGTAACATCAGTACCAGATTTGAATATTATTGAGTAGTATAGTATTATTGAATATTAGTATATTACTGAATATAGTATTGAATATTTCATTTTGTCTTTAAATTGAAACCTGCATTCATGCTGTCAATTAAATAAAGCCCAGTTTTAGGTATTAGGATGCATTTTTCAAAATCTTATTGCAAGTTGACAACTGTGAATACAGGTTTTAAATACAACTTGCCAACATCAAACTTTTAATTTATAGTTTAGATATGTTTGAATCCATTCGAACAGTCACAAAATTCCATGACAATCTGCTGACCAAGCACATGAACATGCAGTAAAAGAAGGTATTCATACTTCACATTTACATTCATTTTCTTTCCTGCTTGATTGCAAGCCATGCAACATGGGTTTGTTCATTTATTAGTAACATTGAGCCCTGCTGAAAAAGTTATGTAGAATGTGACAAAATAGCAGGAAAGGGTCTCAATGAAAGCCAAACACAATGGTCACAAGAGCTACATCTGAAGGCACGTTAATACAAGGTGGCAACAGTAACATGCCTTGACTGACCAAATAAGATTACAAGGAATGCTTGATTCTGATTGGTTGATGAACATTCTAATGTGTGCAATTATTCATTCATTCATTTTCATTTCGGCTTAGTCCCTTTATTAATCTGGGGTCGCCACAGCGGAATGAACCGCCAACTTATCCAGCATATGTTTTACGCAGCGGATGCCCTTCCAGCTGCAACCCATCTCTGGGAAACATCCATACATACCCATTCACACTCATACACTACGGACAATTTAGCTTACCCAATTCACCTGTACCGCATGTCTTTGGGACCCGGAGGAAACCCACGCCAACACGGGGAGAACATGCAAACTCCACACAGAAACGCCAACTGACCCAGCCGAGGCTCGAACCAGCGACCTTCTTGCTGTGAGGCGAACGTGCTATCCACTGCGCCACCGTGAGGCCACTAAGGACAATTTAGTCTACCCAATTCACCTATACCGCATGTCTTTGGACTTGTGGGGGAAACCGGAGCACCCAGAGGAAACCCACGCCAACACAGGGAGAACATGCAAACTCCACACAGAAATGCCAACTGACCCAGCCAAGGCTTGAACCAGCGACCTTCTTGCTGTGAGGCGAACGTGCTACCCACTGCGCCACTGTGAGGCCCTGTGTGCAATTATTTTCAGATAAACACACAGCTAATGTAGTTCCAGGCAGGTCTTGACTGCATTACAGTTCCATATATATATTCAAAAAATATGTTTGCTGTTTGTTTAAACTACTTGAGCTGAAACAACACAATTCTTGAATTTTTGGGGGGGGACATTGTTAATTGTTTTATGCTCAATCAACTTAAATTAATAAAAAGCAAATAAGTTAACTTAATTCCTTCATGTTGTCCTAACACAAATTGATTCTATGGAACCCAGCAATTTAGCTTCACTATTAGTAGAGACTTTACTGTAAGATGTTATTGAGAGACGCACAGACACCTATATCACACATGCTTAATCTCTTTCTCGCTCTCTCATAACTTTATAACGTCATTAATCTGCTATTAATGGCTGAAACGTCTGTTACTAGCTCTAAATTGACATTTGATATAAGCCACAGAGACTTTGGATGAGAAGCACGGATGACTCATACATGCTGGAGTTGTTTGAGGACAAAAGCTTGACAAAAGTCCTATAATACAACAGATATAGTAGATACAGATATAAGCAATATAGTGAAATAGTTGAATCATTGAATCATTAGATAATTATGCACATCCAAAGTACAATAGACATCTCAACAAGTTCTGTGCTTTATCTTCTTAAAATTCAAGGACCCAGAGTCAGTTAGTTTAGCTCATTGTTGCAAGATATAACAATGCAAGAACATGCAAACTCCACACATAAATGACAACTGACCCAGCCGGGGCTCGAACCAGCGACCTTCTTGCTTTGAGGCGATCATGCTACCCACTGCGCCATCATGACGCCCACGACTGAGGCTAATGTTAAGATAAAAACATGGCTATTGTATTTTTTTTTTTATTTAGCAATCAAACTTGTGATATCAACTTGTTGTACAGTATAAATCCAAAGTCACACTCGCAAAATACATTTTACACACTTGACATTTTATTACACTCATTTTACACTTAATTTGTTGCTGCTTACGCAAAGTATTTTTTTAAGTTAGCTGAAACAACACAATCCTTTAAATTTATGACAATTTATTCTCAAGCTGGCAGCACGGTGGCGCAGTAGATAGCACAATTGCCTCACAGCAAGAAGGTCGCTGGTTCGTGCCCCGGCTAGGTCAGTTGGCATTTCTGTGTGGAGTTTGCATGTTCTCTCTGTGTTTGCGTGGGTTTCCTCCGGTTTCCCCCACAATTCCAAAGACATTCGGTTCAGGTGAATTGGGAAAGCTAAATTGTCTGTAGTGCATGAGTGTGTATGGATGTTTCCCAGTGATGGGTTGCAGCTGGAAGGCCATCCGCTGCGTAAAACATATGCTGGATAAGTTGGCGGTTCATTCTGCTGTGGCAACCCCAGATTAATAAAGGGACTAAGCCGACAAGAAAATGAACGAATGAATATTGTCAAGCTTTTCCTTTAAATAAATGTAATTATTTTTGTTTTATGTTCAACTTAAAGTAGTAAAATAAACAAAGAAACAATCGTTTTGTGATGGTATTGCATGACTGGGTATTGGATGTGTAGTTACATATCCTCTGAGTGGGATTACATCAAGAAGGAAAATACTGACAATTAAAGATTTCAGTTTTTAGTTTACCACTGGGCAGATGAAATTATTGTTTTATTAACAATAAATGCTTGTTGTTTCCCTAGATTAGCAATAACTGTTAATGCCAGTACTGAAATCAGTCTCTTTTTACTCGCCCAGTCCATATGTTACATACAATAACAATGTGATTAAAAGTAGTTTAAGCTGCAGTAGTTAAAGGGATACTTCACCCATAAATGAATATTCTTTCATCGTTTACTCAAAAATAAGCGAGTAAGCCGAAAGAAAATGAATGCATTTATTCAATGAAAGCAAACATTCAAAAACAAAAAAAGTCAAAACAATTATTGCACCAATTAACTTTCGGTAATAATCTTTTTAGTGCTTAAAAGGATAGTTCTGGAAAAACGGAAAATTCTGTGTGCCTTTACTCACCCTTTACTTGTCAAAAACGTGTTTGAGTTTTGTTTTTCTGTTGAACCAACACAAAAAAGATATTTTGAAACAGCTAAAACCATTGACTTTGGACTGTGGGGGAAACCGGAGCACCCGGAGGAAACTCACACAAACACGGGGAGAACATGCTAACTGACCCAGCCTTCTTGCTGTGAGGCGACAGTGCTAACCACCGAGCCATCGCGTTGGCCCCATTGACTTTCTTATTATTTGTTTTTTATTATATGGAAGTGTTACAAGTTTTCAGCTTTCTTAAAATGTTCTGCTTTTGTGTTTAACAGAAGAAACTCATAATGGTTTGGCAGCGATTCAGGGTGAGTAAATGTGAGAAGATTTTAATTTGTGGGGCAATCTCTTTAACAAAACATTCCAGTTGTCCTAATGAAGTGATTATAATTGATTAATGCAACAACAATGTTCAAGTTAAATTCACTAAATAATTTTAATGAATGTGATTTAATCACATTCAGAGTTAATTTAGCTTGTGTGGGTTCCATTTGTCCAAATGAAGTTGAAATAACAAATTTTCAGTGTCTGGAAATATATGCATTACTTATATTAAGTTGCACCAACTATTATTCTTTTATATAAATCAGACAAAGCCGACTTAAGTAAGCCAGTGGAGATGCAGCATGTGTCTGCTATTTTTAGGGCAGAGTTTGACAGAGGTGTGAGGAGCGCGAACTTCCAGTTCATGCGCTTTATTGACCACCACCATTAGTATTTCGCCCGGCTGAGGGGGCGCGACAAGAAATCAATGACACCAGTGCTATTAGTGCGGAGCGAAGAAGTAGCATTACAAGTTAACGTGCGAGCGTTTTTTTAGCCGCTGGTTGTTAAGCACTCAGTGGGTGTGGAGAGGCAGTCAGGCTTAGTCTTTAGTAAGTGGCTGGGGCTCAGGGGAGACTCGCAGACAGCTGAAGGGGGCACTTAACACTGCGCCACCATGAACATGTACAGAGATCACACACAGCTGCACACCCAGGAAATCTGTGATCTCAGGCCCACACGCATGCAAACACTCTGTGCTTCCTCTGCCTGACTATGGCATTCTTTATCCTGCGACTGTAGAGGAGATCGTGGCAGGTTGTTTAAAAATTTAACTTATGCAAAGATACATTCCAGAGGCATAAAAATGGGGTTTATGGGGTGTATGGACTGCTGCACTAGGGGGGCGCCATTATGCGAAAATAATTTTGGAAAATAATCTTTATTCAAATGTTTAAAATATTTTTTATTCATTTTCTTTTCAGCTTAGTCCCTTTATTAATCTGGGGTCGCCACGGCGGAATGAATCACCAACTTATCCAGCATATGTTCTACGCAGCAGATGCCCTTCTAGCTGCAACCCATCACTGGAGCACCCGGAGGAAACCTACACAAACCTACGCCAACACAGGGAGAACATGCAAACTCCACACAGAAACGCCAACTGACCCAGCCGAGGCTCGAACCAGCGACTTCTTGCTGTGAGGCGAACGTGCTACCCACTGCGCCACTGTGAGACATACATATATATTTATATATTAATGTTTAATTAGCATTTTCATCTGTATAAAATTGCATTTTAATAATTGCCAACTCTCTATCATGTTCAAACTGGACAGAACAGGAAAGTGTAGTGGCACAAAACATAAATAAAGGGTGAAAAACTAAAATGAGAGCAACAACGACCAAGGGTATAAACCATAATCCTCATAACCCTCAACAAATGTGCAGTTGTGCCTCCGATACACTCTGTAAAGGGATAGTTCACCCAAAAATGAAAATCCTGTTATTAATTAAATTGTGTTTGCAAGATTAATGACATGACGGGGAGTAATTAATGACAGATTTTTCATTTGTGGGTGAACTAACCCTTTAAAGTGTTCACAACAAGAATAATGTTTTCATTGTTCATTTAAGGACTTTTTTTTTTTAAGTTTTAGTTACTTAAATGTCTATGCATTTTAAATTAAAATATAATGATGTTGTCCAAATGTATTGTTTTCAATAATTTTAATTTCATTTCTATTTTACACCTAAATATATTTATCTTATCAAAAAAGTTTAATGTATTCTGAGTGCAAATTGTCCATAGTGTATGTGTGTGAATGGAAGTGTATGGGTGTTTCCCAGTGATGGGTTGCAGCTGGAAGGGCATCCGCTGCGTAAAACATATGCTGGATAAGTTGGCGGTTCATTCCGCTGTGGCGACCCCAGATTAATAAAGGGACTAAGCCGAAATGAAAATGAATGAATGAATAAATTGTCTGTAGTGCATGAGTGTGTGAATGAGTGTGTATGGATGTTTCCCAGTGATGGGTTGCAGCTGGAAGGGCATCAGCTGAGTAAAACATATGCTGGATAAGTTCATTCCGCATAGTGAATTATTCATTCATTCATTTTCATTTCGGCTTAGTCCCTTTATTAATCTGGGGTCGCCACAGCGGAATGAACCGCCAACTTATCCAGCATATGTTTTATGCAGCGGATGCCCTTCCAGCTGCAACCCATCTCTGGGAAACATCCATACACACCCATGCACTACGGACAATTTAGCTTACCCAATTCACCTATACCGCATGTCTTTGGACTGTGGGGGAAACCGGAGCATCCGGTGGAAACCCACGCCAACACAGGGAGAACATGCAAACACAGAAAGGCCAACTGACCCAGCCGAGGCTCGAACCAGCGATCAGCGACCTTCTTGCTGTGAGGCGAACGTGCTACCCACTGGGCCACTGTGAGGCCCATGAATTAATTATTTTATTTTAAAATATGTATATTTACATATTTTTAAAAATAGTTTATTGTTATTTATTGTTTAGTTTTCGACAAGGTCGCAAGAAGGTCACTGCTTCAAGTCCCGGCTCTCAGGTGGCTTTTCAGCTTGGATGTATTTTTCTTTTTTTTGTGTGTGTTTTTAAGTATAATAATATAGCTCAGAGTACATTTGTAATTTAAAATGTGATTATATTTTCAATCATTTATTTTAATTGATGAAAGTGTGTTTATTTATGTTTTATGTGCATTGTTTTACTATGCCTATTAAATTGGAAATGTTGAAAATTGTATACTGTATTTTGCAATTTGATGATTTAAACTAGTTTGAATACATTACTCTAAATATTTGAGTATACATATATGTATCACGTATTTAAAAATAAAATCAAACCTTGACAAATCAGTTCTCCATAGACATTAAATTGTTAGGCTGGTTACTATTGAGAGGGACTTAAACAAACTAATTGTAAGCACGTATAAAATAAATAGATCAGCCTGCAGGTCATATGTTGAGCACAAGGGGGAGCCATATATTCATGTTGAGTCTTAAAACCAGAATCAAGTGCCGTTTTCATAATGCGGGTAAACACTATGATAAACTACATTTCCCTTCGTCTGTAGTTTTAATAAATGTTGCTAATAAAGTTCAAAAAATAATTTAACCATTACTTAAGTCTTAATGACTCAACTAATTTTTTTTCTTAAAGCTTTGAGTACAGTGTGCTGTTGTTTTATTCATTCATTTAATCGACATCCTGAAGCTTACCTTTAATGGTTTATTACCTAAGGAGTGTGGGCGGCTATCACTCAAAAGGAATTTTTTTCTACCCAGGATCTGCTGACAACAGTCTGGCAACATTTCTGGCTGTTATGAGCGTTGATTTAAGACATCTGCAACAAGTGTTAGGATTTCAAATGACTTACTGTCATAATTGATAGAAAGGCATCTCGAAAGATGAAGAAACTAAACGTTGTTCTTTGAGAGTACATGACAGGTTTGATTCTGTCGTTTGTCCAAGTTGAATTTTAAACAACTTAAAATATATATCTGCCAGTGCAGAAAGCACTGTAAAAAATGCTTGGTTTCACACAATCGATTTGTGTTGGGACAACATGAAGGCGCTAAGCCAACTTACTAGTTTTCACAAAATTAAGTGGATTGACCTTAAAAAAAATTGAGCTGGACCCTCTGTTTCAGCTTATTTTCAATAAATATGTTGAACAAACAGCAAATGTCACTTTTTTAGTGAGGGTTAGTTAAGTCCAAAATGGAAATTCTGTCAGGATTTTCACAATCGTTCTTCGAAACACAAATGAAAATATTTTTAATGAAATATCAGAGGTTTCTGTCCTTCCACTGAAAGTCCATTCACTCACAACTTTGATGCTTTAAAACATTGCTAAAGAGATCCAAAAATATTTAAATTAATAATAGATTTAGAACAGAATTGGGCTTGTGGTTACATTTAAAGAAAAGTTACAAGGAAAAATCATTTCAAAGATATTTAACTAGAAGCCAAGCCAAAAAGCTCATTAAGAAGTCATTTTCCAATGCCTATCTTGTGGGAAAACTACACATATGAACACTGATTGGCTGTGTTTTTTCTGCAGTCAGCCGAGACCAAACCTGCAGTGACAGAACACATTTCTCTAACCGTGAAACAAACTGTTGCAGTCACGCCATAGAGGCTCCCAACCTTGTAGACTATTGATCCATTTCAACAAGTACTTTTGGCTGTTGTCCTTGCGCTGAAATTGAGGTTAATCGAGTTTCTAACAGGAACCTTCTTAGGAAATACAATCACTGGTTCTTATATTAATATTGCTTATATTAGAATGGAGAATTCCAAAATATAATAATATACAATGCAAACATTATTCATTGTGATCTATAATTATTACGTAACCATTTATTTTGCTTCCTCTGTTGACATTAGAATTGTATTTTTTATTTGTTTTAGCTATGACTCAAAATTTAATCCATGTTAGTTAAAAATTAGCTTATGTATATTTCAAAACGGGGGCCTCACGGTGGCGCAGTGGATAGCACGTTTGCCTCACAGCAAGAAGGTTGCTGGTTCGAGCCTCGGCTGGGTCAGTTGGCGTTTCTGTGTGGAGTTTGCATGTTCTCCCCGTGTTGGCGTGGGTTTCCTCCAGGTGCTCCGGTTTCCCCCACAAGTCCAAAGACATGTGGTATAGGTGAATTGGGTAAGCTAAATTGTCCGTAGTGTATGTGTGTGAATGGGTGTGTATGGATGTTTCCCAGAGATGGGTTGCAGCTGGAAGGGCATCCGCTGCGTAAAACATATGCTGGATAAGTTGGCGGTTCATTCCGCTGTGACGACCCCAGATTAATAAAGGGACTAAGCCGAAATGAAAATGGGCCTCATGGTGGCGCAGTGGGTAGCACGATCGCCTCACAGCAAGAAGGTCGCTGGTTCAAGCCTCGGCTGGGTCAGTTGGCATTTCTGTGTGGAGTTTGCATGTTCTCCCCGTGTTTGCGTGGGTTTAAAACATATGCTGGATAAGTTGACGGTTCATTCTGCTGTGGCGACCCCAGATTAATAAAGGGACTAAGCCGAAAAGAAAATGAATGAATGATATTTCAATGTAAAACATTTACAGCTATTAAAAAACAAACACAAATGCCAATTGGCAGTGGAATCTATAAGCAGGTTTTCCAGGGGCTATTGCTATAATGCACACTTGATGATGAGTTCCATCATTGAAAGTTGCTGTATTTGAAGGATTTATTGCAAATTTCCCATGTGCCAAAATCTTCGAAAAGTGTTTGTTGTATAAAGCATGTATTTGCAGTGAGGAGCATAAAATATTGTAGACAATAGTGTTTTGAAATTTTAACAATTGCTGAAATACACTGACCATCATATCTTCAGATCACTTTTATTCATGTACAATGTGAAAAAAATAAAACCAAAACTGAGTATCATTCATTTTCTTTTCTGCTTAGTCCCTTTATTAATCTGGGGTCGCCACAGCGGAATGAACCGCCAACTTATCCAGCATATGTTTTACGCAGCAGATGCCCTTCCAGCTGCAACCCATCACTGGGAAACATCCATACACACACATACACTACGGACAATTTAGCTTACTTAATTCATCTATAGCCCATGTCTTTGGACTTGTAGGAGAAACCGGAGCACCCGGAGGAAACCCACGCCAACACGGGGAGAACATGCAAACTCCACACAGAAAAACTGACCCAGCCGAGGCTAGAACCAGCAACCTTATTGTTGTGAGGCGTTTGTGCTACTCACTGCACCACCGTGAGGCCCCAAAACCGAGTATAATAAGTGAAAATTTAGACTATTTTCAGAATTGTTAATGCATTTTCTTGTTAATTATCAATGATTTACTTTGCAGTCAGTTTCATACTGTATACGGCGAGGCCATTTTGGGTAAAATATGGTTGAAATAACCCTGCATTTTTAGAGTGTAGAATAAATCTTTTTCATTTCACTAACAGCACTGATTAAGTGTTACAGTACTTTTACTCTTTAAAGTGTAGGACCATATATAAACTGAGCAGGGTTCATTTAACACTGAGGATTTTGCTGTGCCTAAAAACATGCAACCAGCTTCATATATTTGTATTACACATTCAGGTAAAATTCATTTGATTATTGATCTTTAGTTAACCACAACCATACCCTAAGAGAGGTGTTATGTAACACTTATGTGAGTTTTGCTATGCTGAAATTACACAGCACTCAAAAAGATCACATACAGTACACTGGTTGAACAGCATCCCAAGCAGGTCCCAATGTGCAATGTTATGCTTATGCTGGTCCACCAGCAGATCCACTTCCCATGCTGATGACCAGAAAATAAACAACCAGTGTCCCACATTGGAGACCAGCAAACCAACAACCAATATTCTCATGTTGGGGAACAACATACTAGATAGTATTTCAGGGATTGGGACCAACAAACCAGCAACTAGTATCCTGATGTTTGGGGACGAACAAACCAAAAACCAGTATCCCAGTGTAATAATTTATCTTGTCCTTGTAAGCAGCAATGCTGGATTATTCAGTAGGAATGTTCATCAAGGCTGCATTTATTTGATTAAATGAACAGTAAAATTGTGAAATGGTACTTCGTATAATATAGTTTTGTGAATATAACATTAATCTTTCTATTGTAAATTGCATAATGTTGGCTGCATCTTCATCAATATTGGGTTCACAAATATTAAATCGTTCTCACTTTGCAAGTCCAGATTTCTCCCCTTGAAAACATCTGTCAGATTAGCACAAGGGCTTGTGGAAAGTCCTCTAGGTCACTGCAGAAGGGACATGAATTTTTAATTTCATCTGGCTTACTGCTTTGTCGTGCTTTACCTTATGTTCCTCCGCTGTATCTTCTTAACTTTAGCTTGATACTGCATTCTTGATGTCTTGAGAAGAGAAAAGAAAAACTTGTGTCTGTGCCGAGGACAGTTAGCGTTTCATGTTGTCTTTTTTTGAGACATCAAAGAATGCCAGCATCTCCTCCAGAGACTGTGCAACCCCACAGTGCACCATTTTAAGGGGGTTGTTAGGTTTTTTTTTTTTTCCCCTGACTCAAAATTGCAGCTTTGAATGTTGAGTCTGAGGTACTTATATGATGAAGTGGACTGGTTATTCTTTGCTTTTAAATTGCACAAATCAGTTGAATCGTACAGTAAATTGGCTGGTTTAAATTACAGTACATTTGGAGTAATTTTTATTTGTGAAATTGGTCTGAAACCACTTTAGCTGCTCCATTAAAAACCCCTAGGTGTTGTCTCTAGGTGGCTAGCTTGCAAATGTAATTAATTATAAGCATGAATGACATTTATTTAAAAAGCAAATGATGAGCAATTAAAACACAATTTAGGTACTACATGCATGACTTTTTGCGATGCTTGAAAGTTTTTCTCTTTGTGCTCATTGTATCCTGTTTTCAAGCTGTGAAAGACTCTTCCACATCCCCAGAATGGAGCCGTGGGTGGCACGGATGTGACTTTGGTGAGAGAATTGGTCATGGAAATGATGCAATATTGTGCAAGGAAATTTTAAGGGGAAGAACAGTGAATTTGAACATCTGTAGGAAAAGTATGGGAACCATTTGGACCATCATTAAATTTAATCTGATTTTTAGCAAGGAATTTTTCAAAAATGTCTCTGCGCTCACCAAGCACTTTATTAGTTAGACCTGTTCAACTGCTTGTTAATGGAAATATCTAATAAATCAATCATGGCAGCACTTCCGTGCATTTAGGCATGTAGACATGGTCAAGGTGATCTTCTGAAGCTGACATGAGCATGTGACATGATCATTTGTGTCAGGCAAGTTTTTTATAAACTGCTGATCTACTTGGATTATTTGCACAACCATCTCTACAGATGTAGAGATGTAATGGTGTCTAAAGTATCCAGTGAGCAGCTGTTCTGTGGGTGAAAATGTCGTGCTGACGCCAGAGGTCAAAGGAGAATGGGCAAACTGGTTTGAGCTCATAGAAAGCCAACAGTATCTCAAATAAACACTCATAACATTCAAGGTCTGCAGAAGAGCATCTGAACACACAACACAACAAACAAGCAGAAAACCACACCAGTGCTGTAAGCCATAAGAACAGCAACCGAGGTTACTCTGAAAACAGAAATTTTTTAAAACTTTGCCTGGTCTGACCAGTCTTGATTTTAACTGCGAGATTCAGATGGTAGGGTCAGGATTTAGTGTAACCAACCTGAAAGTGTTTAACACAAGATGTAAACTTTCAAAGTGTTTAATGGAAAACGTATGTGAACCCTTGGGTTTTATAACAAGTTGACCTCCAATGTTATCAACACTAAAAAATTCTTAAGAGGAAGAGTAGTGAATAAAAAGTATGTGAACTTTTGGGTTTTATAACAAGTTGACCTCCAATGGAATCAAGAAATTCTTAAGAGAAAAATGTTTGTGAACCCTCGGTCACAGGTCATTCCATTTAACATGATTTTCAACAAGAGAAAAACTCTGATACTTTTTCTGATGTGTCCAATCACAGTTCACAGTGGAAAAAGGTATGTGAATGCTTAGAACTCTGCTATTGTACATCAGACCTGCACATTTGGTCAGAGTCTCACAAAACTCTTGCAGCTCAGAAATATTCTCGGGATCTCTGGAGTGAATTGCCCTTTGAGGACTCAATCGCTTTGAGGTCAGGACTCTGCCTGGGACACTTCAGAAAAACATATTTTTGTGTGTATATGAGGTTTTGGTGATGCCTTTTCCTCCTTACAATCTCCTTTGGTTTCTTTTGACCTCATAATATTTTGCAAGTAGCTTTGTGCAGTACAGTTCTCTCTTAATAATGGAATACAGGTTAAAAGGGCACATCCTCCATCTCAGTTGGTTTCATCCTAATTGATTCTCTTTTTGCATCACAAACTCATTCAGCTTTACCTGTTGCACTCACACAAATGCTGAGAAGCCAGCTGAGCCTTTGATAAACTAAAATGAGTTTAATTTAGTTTGAGATCAGCTGATAGATTGGAAGCCGGCATGCCCCAGTGCACTTGAAACAAGAAATGCCAAATCAAACTCCACCAGCTGAAACATAGTCATGCTGTTCAGAATTGACCATCAGAGCTCTTAATAAAACAGCCAAACTGTGAGAAACATTTATAAATGAAATGCATTTGCATGGCTTTTCATTTATTCCTTATTCACGTTCTGAGGCACGAACAAATAACAGTGTTTTCAGACAGGAGTGTGGCATGGTATCTGAGCAGCGATAACATCAAGGGAAATTAAATTTTCATGAAGCGGATTGCTTAGTATACCAATGTATAAATGTATTCAAATGATTTCTACACACAGATCTCACTGTCATTTTAAGTTCTTGCACAACTTGAAAAGTATGCGTGCAGCTTTTCATGTTAATTTTTTCTGTCTTATGGCAAAAATATAAATGTTTGAATATATTTACTATAAGTTTTCATTTTCCTCACATAAACAGTAAAAATATATAGAGAAAGAGCTATCTAAGAGAAGAGAGAGTTATGTCTTGTGAGAGATGAGACTAGTGATGTCCTGTGAGAGACTAGAAGCTAGTGATGTTCAGTGAGAGATTAGTGATGTGCTGTGAGAGACTAGTGATGTCCTGTGAGAGATTAGAAGCTAGTGATGTCCAGTGAGAGATTAGTGATGTGCTGTGAGAGACTACTGATGTCCTGCGTGAGACTAGAAACTAGTGATGTCCGAGAGATTAGTGGTGTCCTGTGAGAGACTAGTGATGTCCTGTGTGAGGCCAGTTATGTCCTGTGAGAGACAAGAGGCTAGTTTTGTCCTGTGAGAGAATAGATTTATCCTTTGAGAAACTAGTTATGTCCTGTGAGAGATGAGTGATGTCCTGTGATAGATTAGTGATGTCCTGGGGTAGATTAGGGATGTGTGGTGAGAGACTAGTTGTGCCCCGTGAGAGACATGGGATGTATTGTGAGAGTCAAGAGACTAGTTTTATCCTGTGAGAGACTAGTTATGCCCTGTGAGAGGCTAGTAATGTCCTGTGAGAAACTAATGATGCCCTGTGAGGGACTAGAGAGACTAGTGATATCCTGTGAGGAACTAGTGATGCCATGTGAGAGACTACTAATATTCTGTGAGAGACTAGTGATGTCCTGTGAGAGATTACTTATGTCCTGTGAGACTAAAAGAGACTGGCGATGTCTTGCAAGAGACTTGTGATGACCTGTGAAAGATTAGTGATATCATGTGAGTGACAAGAGAGACTAGTGATGACCTGTGAGTGACAAGAGAGACTAGTTATGTCCTGTGAGACATTAGTGATATCCTGTGAGAGACAAGAGAGACTAGTGATGTCCTGTGAGACTAGAGAAACTAGTGATATCATGTGAGAGACTAGTGATGTACTGTGAAAGACTTTGGAGACTTATATCCTGTCAGAGACTAGAGAGATTAATGATTTCCTGTGAGACTAGAGAGACTAGTGATATCCTGTGAGAGACTAGTGATGTGCTGTGAAAGACTTTAGAGACTTTTGTCCTGTGGGAGACTAGAGAGATTAATGATGTCCTGTGAGACTAGAGAGACTAGTCATGTCCTTTGACCACAGATGTGCCGATTCATTCAAAGCAAGGGCATGTTCACTTCATACTCATTTTAACTGCTGTAACCTTACAAATTTTTTGTTGTAATCTTAATTCTACAATCATTGATGTTCTCAAATTTTAATTACTGTGTTTTAGACAAATGGCAACACGGTTAGCTCAGTGGTTAGCCCTGTTGCCTCACAGCAAGTAAGTCTCTGGTTCGAGTCCCGGCTGGGCCAGTTGGCATTTCTGTGTGGAGTTTGCATGTTCTCCCCTTGTTCGCGTGGGTTTCCTCCACAGTCCAAAGACATGCAGTATAGGTGAATTAGGTAAACAAAATTGGTCGAAGTGTGTGCGAATGCGAGAGTGTATGGTTGTTTCCCAGTACTGGGTTGTGGCTGGAAAGGCATCCGCTGGGTAAAACATATGCTGGAATGGTGGTTCATTCCGCTGTGGCGATCCCTGATAATCAGGGGCTAAGCCGAAGGAAAAGAAATGAATGTATTTGACAAAATATCCTTTCCCAAATAAGTTGCATATCAGAATCTTTTCAATGTTCTTTCATACTTATTCTTTTAACTCTATTAAGTTGTTGATTTATATCAGCCTAAAAGCAGGGATAAATAAGCAAAAAGTGCAACATACACATAAAAGCAACAACCTGTCTAAAATATTCAGCATTGCAAACTGAACAGAAGAATCCCGGAAGTCCCAAGAGAACACAAATCTCACTCTGCACAACAATAGCAAATGCTCAGAGGCATCAAACAGATGCTATTAGCATCACTGAATTTTTTTTTTATTCCATATTTTTCCCCCAGTATGCAAACACAACACTTTTATTCTCTTCTTTCTCCTCCTGACTGAAGCAATACCTCATTACTGCCCGTAACTGAGTTTTAAACCTCTTCGGGGTCACAGTCTTGAGGGCAGTGCATTAAGTATTCCCTCTTGCATGAACAGTAAGCCATTGATCATCCCTTAAACGTACTATCATGTTAATGCACCCATTGCCTTATGGCCTAATTGTCTCGCTGTTGTCTATTTATCAAGCTGGAATTGTACGGTACCCAAGGAATTCATTTTAGGCTGACCGAGCAGTCCTGTGATGTGAATCTGTCTGGGCCTTTTCCAGACTGCCTCTGATTAATATTTTACATGCATTTGTGCTAGGCATGGTTTGAGTGACCCTGATCTTTAGTCCAAGTGCCCACACACTTTTGCACAAGACAGATCTTAGACAAGAAGTCAGCTTAAACAATCATTGCCTTATATTTTTAAAATGGTGACCCAAATACAATCCAGTGATTTGCATTTACCATTAAAACGATTGTGTTTGAAATACTTAAATGAACAAGCTCATATGGGTCATTAGGTCAGGAACAAACTACACTTGATTGTACTGCATGTGATTGATTCACTAAATGAGTATTTTTTTGGGAATCGGACTACAGTGATTGTACTGTATGCATATGATTCACTCAAATGAACCAGTTCAAATGAGTCAATCATTCTGGAATTGACCTTACACTGATTGTTCTGTATGTTTGTTGCAGTAAAATGAACCAGCTCATATGACTCGTTCTCTCAGGATTCAGACTACACTAATTGTAACAAGTGTGTGTTTGATTCACTGAAATGAGCCAGATTATATTGAGATTATATTGAGTCATTCATGCTGTATGCTCTTATTTATCTATCAAATTCACATAATATATTAATCATTCATTCATTCATTTTCTTTTCGGCTTAGTCCCTGTATTAATCGCAGTGTTTTACACAGTGGATGCCCTTCCACCAATCCACCCATACTCTCTCATTTATACACTATTACCAATTTTTGTTTATTCAATTCACCTATAGCGCATGTCTTTGGACTTGTGGGGGAAGCCGGAGCACCCGGAGAAAAACCACGCGAACAAGGGGAGAACATGTAAACTCCACACAGAAATGCCAACTGACCCAGACGAGGCTTGAACCAGCGACCTTCTTCATTTGCAGTCAGTTTTCAAAATAATATCTTTTAATGTATGATTAATATAGGGCAGTTTGGTGGCGCAGTGGGTAGCACTGTCGCCTCACAGCAAGAAAGTTGCTGGTTTGAGCCTCAGCTGGGTCAGTTGGCATTTCTGTGTGGAGTTTGCATGTTCTCCCCTTGTTCGCGTGGTTTTTCTCCGGGTGCTCCGGCTTCGGCTCCGGTATGGGTGTTTCCCAGTGATGGGTTGCAGCTGGAAGGGCATCCGCTGCTTAAAACATTTGAAGATAAGTTAGTGGTTAATTCCACTGTGGCGACCCCAGATTAATAAAGGGACTAAGCCGAAAAGAAAAGAAATGAATGAATGACTGCAAATGTTTATATATTGCGTTAACTTATTTTAATAAGTTAATCAGGTTTCGACAATTTTTTTGAGACTTGTGACTTAATATTTTTAGTCTGATTGATGTAAGTTGAGATGACTTGAATAGTTTATTTGATTGAACTGATATTTTTTTAAGTAGATGGGTTTTTACCACTACCAGATTATCTTTTAATTGGAAACTGCGTTCAATTTCACATTTTTAATTTACAAAAGCATGGGTAGAGGTAAATAATTACAACTTTTGGAGCAGTGTCCATAAATCCTCTATAAAGACATAGTTTCAGATCAGTCACTTTAGGAAGATCTCAGCCATTTTACATGTCGCCCACTCGTAGCTAATAGGCTGCTGAAGCATATGTGCAATTGAAGCCTTGTTTTTCACAACCTGATGTCATTACCGACTCAGCAGGTTACGAAAAATATCTCTCCTTCTAGCAGTGTGACTGCCCATTAAAGACGAGTTTGGTGGATTCCACGGATCCCTACTTTCATGACAGCATCTTCATTTCAAAGCTAATTGAATTCAGATGTCATTCAAAATCTCACTATAGAATGATTAGTTGTCACGCTGAAAAAAACAAAAGTAACCAACAAACATCATTGAAAGCCGTTATAAACCATCTAGTTTTAACCATTAAAACCAGGTCTCTAGAATGTTTTGGGACATATTCCATGAGGATTTATTGGTTTAAACATGCACCAATAGAAACCTAAAAAAAGACCAATAGAGATCAATACAGTTTCCATTTAAACCAATAAAATTCCCATTAAATCTGTTGAAACCATTCTGTAATGGTTTCTATTGGGATTATTGTCTTTGGGTTTTACTTTTAATACTATAAAAATCATGTAAGCCAAAAACTCTGCTTTTATCAAGCTCTTCGCTCGACTCAACAGAGGCAATGAGCTGCGAAATGTATTGAGCTTTTCAAGAGTTTCAAATGCATAATTGGACTCATAAATAGGACACATCTGTTCCCAGTGCCACTGTATCAGGTTGTTGAGCTTCAGGGAAAGCAGAAAAGCATCTCTCGGCGGCACACGCATCTCTCAGCGCTTCGCCGCCGAACCTCAACACTCCAATCTCATTGTCTTGTGCCTCGACAGCTATTCTGAGATACAACTACATCTCTCGGTGCGCCTCTGAGGACAGATATACGCAACTGAGAAAAGCAAATACAAAGTCTGTTTCATCCCTTGCAGGGTTTTTTTTTTATGTGTGTGTGCAAATTTGGCTGGAGAGTTTCTATAGCGCACTGATATTCCCCAGAGGCAAAGCTTTGGTTGATTTTCTCTTAATAAAAAAAGCAAAGAAAGTCAGACTTCGGTTAGCTTTAAATATAATCCTGTTTTTTGCCTGCTTGCCATGTGGCCTTATATGCCTTTTGAGTTTTAGCATTACACTTTGTGCCATGACGCAGTGTTATTGGGTTAATTTACAAGCTATAAATGCCGTTTGGCCCAAATATCCTGGATTCACTCTGAAGTTCAAAACTTATTAACATATTGTCTAAATATATGAAGTGATAATGAGCTGTTGACTTTCAGGTCACATAGAAAGAGATTCACACTCTTAAAGGGACAGTTCACCCATCATTTGCTCAACTTGTATTAAACGTATTTGAGTTTCATGTTTATGTTGAACTGAACAGAAAATAAAATATTTTGAAGAATGCTGGAAACCAGTAAGCACTGACTTTCATAGTATTTTTTCCTACTACTATGGAAGTCAATGAGTACCGGTTTTCAACATACCTTAAATTGTCTTTTGTGTGTGTGTGTGTGTGTGTGTGTGCGTGCGTGCGTGCGTGCGTGCGTGCGTGCGTGTGTGTGTGTGTGTGAACAAATGAAAAAAAAGTATGACTAAATGATGACAAAATAATAAATTTTGGGGGAAATATCACATTAAAGGTTTAGTTTACTGCCAGAATTTTCCTGAATAAAAAAAAACAATTACATGTATTTTTTAACCACAGAATGTATATTTACTAGCCCTAAAATGCTTTTGTAGTTAATCATTTTTAATGTAAAAAGACAAACACAGCCTCATTGAAAATAATTTTTTTTCATTCAAGTCATTACAGACTCAGCAGGTTACAAAATATGTCTCTATTTCCAACAGCATGACAGCCCATTAAAGACAAGTTTGGTGGTTTCCAACACGTTCCGGCTTTCCTGAAGACATCTTCATTTCAAAGCTACTGAGTTCAGATGTCATTCAAAATCCCACTATAGAATAATTAGTTGTCATGCTGGAGAAAACAACAAAAACCATCACAGAAAATTCTAATGGGTTTACTGCAAATACTGTTAAAAAAACATTACAAACAATCCAGTTTTAACCTTTAAAACCATACATTTATATACATTTGAATAGTCTCTAGTTTGTTTTGGGACATAATAGGATTATTGGGATTTATTGGTTTTAAAATTTGCAGCAATTGCAACTGCAAAAATGTACTTCAAAATACATTTGACTGTAGTTTCTAGGTCAAATAAATGCTGTGGGGCAGTTTTGTTCCTTTTCACACCAATGACATTTACAGGGAGATATTAATGATGAATAAAGTATTATTTCCACCAAACACCAAATAAACGCCACAAAACAACTTAACAATGTCTATGATTTGTGATTGAATACGTTTGCTTCAACTATCTATCTTCATATAGACAACTTTTCTGTCATGTTTTGTTCAGTAGCTCACTTTGTACGATGTTGTGATGTATTTGTGATGCAGAGCGATTGGGATATCAAATCAAGATAAAGTACATGATTGCAGTGCACGTTTTCCTCTTACTTTTGCTTTTAGAAACACTATTGGTTGGGTTTAAGGAAGAGTTTAGGTCAGTGTTTACACTATTCTATAGTCAGTGGTTTTCTACCTCATGGATGTGTAAAAGAAGTGTTGAAAGTCAAAACAAAATGTACCCTGAGTAACGTATTTCAGATTCTCAAAAATGTAGACAGCGCCCTCTACTAGATTTGTCATCTAAAATGTGCAATAAAACGTCTCCGGAGCAATGTATTTTTGCAAAAATGAAAGTTAAAGCACATATTTCCAATGAGCCTGTGCTGAAAATCACATTGTTTTAATATTTAAGACCCTTATTCCTTGGCTGCGGTTGTTTTATTTGAAAGTTTGAATGATTATGCACCATAGAAGTCTACTATAGGAAGAAAAATCCTGGAATGTTTTCCTAAAAAACATATTTTCTCTATACTGAGGAAAGAAATTACTAACTTGGAAGATAAGGGGGTGAGTGAATTATCAGTAAATTTTCATTATTAATATTATTATTCCATCAGCAGTTTTTATTATAATATGGACCAACATGTTCAACTAAAAAAAGGGTTTTGGCTTGCGGAAAAAATGTATTTGCATATACATTAGATGAGTTCAGAAGCAGGGCAAACATTTTAAACATCATCCCGATACATAACTCATTCTGCTCTCTGTCAGTCCATCCAGACAATCCTCAAGCCTGACTGACAGGATTTTGACAGCCATTTGGTGACTATTGAACGACTTTCGAGTGACATTGAAAGTTCATCAACTTTCATAACTCGAGTTTATCGCTCTACCTGCCGATGTGATTAAATACTGGAGGGTGAAATCAAACCAGACGCATTTTTATTTGCATGTTATTGACTTATTGCTTTATAAATTATGAATAGGTGAAGAGCATTCACTCTTAAAAGCTGTATGAGCAGCAACTTAATCAAAATGGCAGCTTATAGCACATCTGTTATGCAGAAATTGAGCAGAAAGTCAGAAAACTTTAATTAAGCCCACAAATCTCCATTCATTCCAGATATAAAAACTCGTCTGCAGTTTTCATCATATCTGTGCACTTTGACCCACAATTATACAGTGAATTTGAATGGCACTTAGATGTTTTTTTTTTTAAAGTACCTTGAAAACACATAAAAAAATAAGATAGCAAAATAAATTGCATTAAAAAATAATTTCTGATTGGTAAAAAATAAAAATATTAAAAGGATTCTATGATTAAATGAATACCAAAGAAAAAATCTCCAGTTTCCACTTTTAATATTTTAGTTCAGGCAAAAATAAAAATAATAAATAAAAATGTTAAAAATGTAATTTAAAAAATGCTTCAAATAAAAAAACATAATTTAAAGGAAATTCTTAACACATTTCTTTCTATAAATTACAACCTGCTCATACATTCATTCATTCATTTTAATTTCGGCTTAGTCCCTTTATTAATCTGGGGTCGCCACAGCGGAATGAACCGCCAACTTATCCAGCATATGTTTTACGCAGCGGATGCCCTTCCAGCTGCAACCCATCTCTGGGAAACATCCATACACACCCATTCACTACGGACAATTTACCTGCTCATACAATAGTAATAAAAACAATACAGTAACTCTTCCTAAATTGAAGCTCCTTTAAATATTATTTTACTTTCTCTCCGATTGTGTTTCAACTCTTCATCAAAAATTCTCCTTTTTTTTGTATATATAAGACTTTTTTTCAAGTTGTCTTGTGTATCTTCCTGATGTACTCTATATTCTTTCTTCTTTAACTTCAGAAGGAAACCTGTAGTTAATCAATGGCAAATTGTTGACAATGTTGAATCTGAGTAGCGCATGTGTGAGGCAATTACTGAAGACTGCGCCTGGTTTTGCTGCCAAATAAAACAGACTATTTTCGACACGTTAGAAGAAAAAGAGACGTATATATATTTCTGCTTCTCTTTCTGTCACTTGAAGTGTATCTCGGTCTCAGTCAAAGCCAGAACTTCAGCATTGTGCATAATAAAACCCCCTGTGTGGATTTCCAGAGTTTATACTACACATAATAAAAATACCTTACAATGGTTTATTTAATTTTATTTAATTTTATTTAATTTTAATAATATAAAAGGAATACGAATAAATAGCATTGTTAAAATTCTATATATTTTAAATATATATTTTTATAAATATTCATTCATTCATTTTCATTTCGGCTTAGTCCCTTTATTAATCTGGGGTCGCCACAGCGGAATGAACCGCCAATTATCCAGCATATGTTTTACGCAGCGGATGCCCTTCCAGCTGCAACCCATCTCCGGGAAACATCCATACACACTCATTCACACACATACACTACGGACAATTTAGCTTACCCAATTCACCTATAGCGCATGTCTTTGGACTTGTGGGGGAAACCGGAGCACCCGGAGGAAACCCACGCCAACACGGGGAGAACATGCAAACTCCACACAGAAACGCCAACTGACCCAGCCGAGGCTCGAACCAGCGACCTTCTTGCTGTGAGGCGAA
Organism: Danio choprae; assembly: GCA_903798125.1. Taxonomy (NCBI): domain Eukaryota; kingdom Metazoa; phylum Chordata; class Actinopteri; order Cypriniformes; family Danionidae; genus Danio; species Danio choprae. Next base: position 5,777,936 of record CAIGQW010031024.1, read on the forward strand.
CGTGCTACCCACTGCGCCACTGTGAGGCCCATTTTTATAAATAATAATAAATAATTATAACTTCATATATAACTTCATATTTTTAACATTCTATAATGATTGATATTTTAATCTATATATTAAAAATAAAATATCTTTTGTGGATTTTGAGACTTCAAAATTAATCATCATTATAAAATAAATGCAATTACACTTGTTAATACTAAAATGTTATAATATTTCAGTCATTGTTATAAATGTATAGTTAATAATTTAATGCAACATTGTATTAATTGTATTATATTACATTAATTTAAAATGATATTATATTATATTATATTATATTATATTGTATTGTATTGTATTGTATTGTATTGTATTGAATTGTATTGTATTGTATTATATTATTGATAAATGGCCAATTCTATGCAGTTGTGTATAATTATTTTATTTGACAAAAACTACAGTCAGCTAATAGTCAATTGAGGCATCCGACATTATAATGTACAGTATGAAATATGGATTTTCAATCTGAGATTTATTATGCCTCTCTGCTACATGTGAGCGAATCAGTGAGCCTTCAGTGGATCAATATGTTTGGCCTTGGGCAGCCGCTGTCATGCTGATAACTCAGCTAATATGACTGTTTGAAAAAGAGGAAGGCTTTCCAGAAATCCCTTTACAGTAGCGCATGTCAGGCTTATCGGTTTGGATGGCCTGCGGGCCGCTTTACCTGCACGCATGTCATTATCTACACCAGACACTCGCTGCTCTGATGGAGGCCGCAGGGAAAACTCACACAGTTGTTTAGCTTTCAGTCATTTCAGTCTGTTGCTTTTAAAGCAAGCTAACTCATTTCCTTTGTGTTGATGTACAAGTTGCATGATAGCGAGCAGTAATGTGTGCTAAAACATGCTACTGATGTGTTCAAATATGCTAACGGTGTTAATATTGGCAATGTGTTGAAACGTGATGCTAATGTGCTAGCAACATATTAAGCAAAAATGTTAAGTTAATAAAACATTTCCTTTGTGTTGATGTACAAGTTACATGATAGCGAGCAGTGTGCTAAATTATGCTACTAATGTGTAAAATATGCTAACGGTGTGTTAAAATATTATATAATAGCTAGCAACATATGTTAGCAGCATGGTAAAACACGCTAGAAATATGTTAGCAGTGTGCTTAAAATCGCTGCAACGTGCTTACAAATGCTACGATTCAAAATTCTAGCAACATGTTAAAAATTGAGACACGTGGTAAAACTATGCTAGAAACATTTTAAAAACACCCTAACAACATTCTAGTGATGTATTAAAACATTAACAGCATGTTAATTGTAACAAAATTCGAACAAGATGCTAAAGCTTTTTAGCATCATACTAACAATTGCTAGCAACACATTACTAATGTGCTGGCTATTTTTAAAAACATGTTAGCCACATGTTAAAACTAACATGCTAGAAACCTATTTTCATTCATTCATTCGTTTTCTTTTCGTCTTAGTCCCTTTATTTAAACTTATCCAGCATATGTTTTACACAGCGGATGCCCTTCCAGTTACAACCCATTACTGGGAAACACCCATACACTACAGACAATTTAGCTTACCCAGTTCACCTATAGCGTATGTCTTTGGACTTGTGGGGGAAACCGGAGCAACCGGCGGAAACCCACGTGAACACGGGGAGAACATGCGACCTTCTTGCTGTGCGACAGCACTACTACTTAAAAATATCTTAGCAATCCATATTAATGCAGTGTAGCAGTAGCAACATCATAATAATGCCAACACATTCTAGCAATGGCTAACAAACATGGCTATCAAACAGCATTAGAAACGTGAATCTTACCATCAATAAACATGATGGTAAACATGCTATTAATCTACTAAAACATAGCAATATATTAAATTTAACAACACGCTAAAACCAGATGAACTCGGCTTTTTCCAACAAAGTTTGCTGTTTTCCTTCTGTAATTTTTTTTTGTTTAGCAATAGTTCAAAACATGTTAGCTACACACAATAAAACACATACTAGCAACATAAAATGTGCTAAAGCATCCAATTTGACATTATTTCTTTTTTTCCTCAGCAATGCAGTTTCAACCCTGTGCGACGTGTTGTCCAGTAAAATATGGATTATTTAATGGCACTCTGATATTACATTTCTTGCGTTTTATGTGAAACTGGTAGTTTTGAAAGAAAACAATCTGGTGTGTTATTAGTTGGGAGGGCACGCCACCTTTATTTCTGATAGTTTCAAGTTCAAAAACACGTTTGATTGGCACACACCAAAATAACTGTTATCGTAGGCGTGCTTTGGAAGGGATCTAAATGAAATGGGTGACTGACAGATTGATTGTAATGAGAGCACTCTGAACACTGTAATCTGCATTTGCATGGACCACAGCTCAAATCTGCAGCTCAAAGTGTCATCAGAGATGTTCTAGGAACTGTAAAATGTAAAGTCTTGCAGTGGCAGTACTAACTTAACAAGCTTTTCAAGTATTCTGCTTTTACTGACAAGTATACACTAAATGACTGTTATCATATAAAACTGCATTGAATATACAGCCTTTTCCCCTCTTAAAACATTAATAACACAATAAGGTTGTTAATGCATTTACTAACGTGAAGAAACAATAAACAATACATTTATTACAGTATGTGTTCATGTTGGTTAACGTTAGTTTGTTAACTCACGGTGCATTAACTAATGTTAACAAGCATGACTTTAAATGTTAATAAATGCTGTACAAGTATTGTTCCTAATTCGTTTATGTTAGTAATACATTAACTAATGAAACCTTATTGTAAAGTGTGACCAAAACGTTTTCATATTCTCACCTCTGAAGATCTTTAAAATCTGTTTGCAACATGCACAGACATAAAACTAAAAGGTAATTGTGACTTTGTCTAAAATGTATGACTTTGTATTGAATAATTGTGATAAATAATGTTTTCCCTGTGAAGCATTATTTCTTACAGCGATTCATTTTCATTTACGTCTCGCTGATTAGAAGTCTTATTTTTGGGCACATACAGAACAAGCCAATACAAACTGCCTGACGTCTTGGGCTATTGAAGGCCACCAAAATTACTGTTAAATATTGACCAGCGACCTCCAGACTCTTGGATGACAGATTATTCTGGACTCATGACCCCACCGGAGGACTTCAGGCCTTAATTTGGCTGGCACGGACAACTGCCCTTCTGGGCACCCCTCTGGAGCTTACCCCCTCTCGCACGACCTCCTCCACCCGCCGTTCAACACCCCAGGAGAGAGCCCCCACCACCACCCCTCTTGGAAGGATGGCTTCAGGGGCAGCTTCTCCTCCTGGCATGTCGAACAGTCGGGAGAGTGCGTCAGGTTTGATGTTTTTTTAAACCAGGCCGATACGAGAGGGAAAAGTTGAAGCGTCCGAAGAAGAGTGCCCAGCGAGCCTGGCGAGAATTCAATCTTTTGGCTTGACACGGGGCAGAACCAAGACAAACAGTAAGACAAGACGGACTCCAAGACAACACTGAGCTCCCTGATCAATCAACATGAGGGTTGGGTTTAGTCAACTACGGGTGCCCCAATACCACTGGAGCACTTGGGGAGTCAAATAAAAAAAATGTAATAACCTTGCGGTGATTTCCAAAGACTATTGCTCTTACAGCAGGGGTAGAATATGTGATGGCAAACCCATTCAGGGAGCGAACAGTGAGGGATGAGAAAAGAGGGATGGAAGGGATGAACCAGACTCTGGCTGTGGTGCTGTCCAAAAAAATCCCCTTCGGATCCCGAGTTGATTAGGGCAGAGCAAGGATGAGCCACTCCACTAAAATGAACTGAGGCCGGGAGTGAGGTGCCCACCAGAATCTCCTGGTTAACTGATGGGCTGGATCTTTTAAAGGACATTGCAATGCAAGGTGACCCGGCTTCCCACAGTTTAGGCAGAGACCATGAGCAAGATGAAACCACTTCTCCTCAGTTGTAAGTCGAAGACATCCCAACTGCATTGGCTCCGGAGCGGTGGTGGGTGATGGGATGTGATGGGAATTGGAGGCGCCCTGTTCAGCCATCCAGGAAGAGCCAGTGACTTGCCTATGTTGTCGACACTGTAGTCGAGTCTCCACACGAAGGGCCAGGTACACTAAGACATCAAAGTCACAGGGAAGGTCATGGGTGGCGATCTCGTCTTGGATTTCATCATCCAAACCATCTCTGAACCATGCATGGAGAGCTGCCTCATTCCAGGCACAGGCAGCTCCCAGAGTCCTGAACTGAACTGAGTAATCAGTGATGGAGCGGCCCCTCTGACTCATCTGGGCCAATTGGGAGGCAGCTTCAACTTCCTGCACTGATCGATCAAAAAGTTTGGTCATCTCGGCATGAAAGTCCTCAAAGGTAGCACAGAACAAAGCACGTGCATCCCACACGGCTATCGCCCAGTCACGGAAGCTGTTTTTCAGGAGGGTGATTACAAACCCCACCCTGGATTCCTCTGTAACATAGCGGCAAGGTTAGAGGGCAAAAATAAGGGAACATTGTGAAAGAAAAGCCCAACAAGAACTGGGATCCCTTTCATAGGGCGGTGGGTTGTTGGCGTGTAGTTCCAATTCAGGGTGAGGGGGAAAAGCTGTCTGCCTGCCAGCTGTGGCATTTTCATGAAGCTCTTGAACCTGAGCATTAAGTTTAATGACTTGGGCTCTCAGCATTTCAACCTCTTAAGAGACAGCTGTTAATTGGGTAGCATGCTGGCCCAGGTAGAATACCCTGCTGTGCCACAGCATTCCTTTCGTGCTCTGCACCTGCTGAATCCATTTTGGTCAGTCTGTTCTGTCAGGATAAAAGATCACAGATTCAATGTCAGGTGAACAAAATTTATTCCTTTCAAAAATCAACAAAATTACTCTTCAAAAGGATAGTTCAGAAAGCTCAAAACAGGTGATCCCAAAAAATCGCAACAGTTCGATCACCACCACTAGGTGGTGAAAATGAGCGGCGCAGTGCGCTCGGACTTTGCGTTTGAAGGACCCGAAGAAGAGACGCTAGGGCACTGCTGGGTGATTTGTCGCGGATGGAGGAGCAACAGGTGAACTGAGGCAGACTGACTGGACCACAGCGAGCAGGTTGGGACAAAGTAACAAAACAAAAGAGAGAAAAATAAAAACCAAACCAAAACAAACTGGCGCTTGGGAAACAGGACACGACAAGACAGGATTACTCTTAACACAATCAGGACACATGATCGACACAGGACAGTGAAGCACATGGCCAGCTGTCAAAACAAACCCATGTGCTCCACAACACACAATGACAACACAAACAGATAAGTCAAGAAACACTCATTACAGATATGTTATGATAAGCTGATTCACTCAGGAATGAAGCACATGGCTTTTTTTGAGTGAGTCACTTAAGTTACCCAATTGATTTGTTCAGAAAGCTGATTCATTCAAGAATATGGTTCTGTATGATTGTCCATATGAATTATGTATTTAATAATGTAGTCAATATTAATAATGTACTAACAAGATGAAATAACATATGAATAAAAGTAAAAACCCTAAACTTAAAAGACAATATTTTTCAAATAAACGTTACGTTTTAAAAAATGGAAATGTTGACTTTGCAAATGCATGAAATAATAAAAGAAGTTTAATAATAAAAGAAGTCAAATTACTAATTCAAGGTAAACTAAGAAATGTCTAAGTAATATAAAAACAACAGAGGCAACAGAAGACTCAGTTATAACAGTCCTTTCGATACTTGAAAGAATCAGTATGTTTGAACAAATCATTTTAATGAGCAGCTGAAATGATTCATTTATAAAAACAGTAATAAAAAATGTTGGTTTGCTTTTTCATTCATTCATTCATTCATTTTCATTTCGGCTTAGTCCCTTTATTAATCTGGGGTCGCCACAGCGGAATGAACCGCCAACTTATCCAGCATATGCTTTACGCAGCGGATGCCCTTCCAGCTGCAACCCATCTCTGGGAAACATCCATACACACCCATTCACACACATACACTACGGACAATTTAGTCTACCCAATTCACCTGTACCGCATGTCTTTGGACTTGTGGGGGAAACCGGAGCACCCGGAGGAAACCCACGCCAACACAGGGAGAACATGCAAACTCCACACAGAAATGCCAACTGACCCAGCCGAGGCTCGAACCAGCGACTTCTTGCTGTGAGGCGAACGTGCTACCCACTGCGCCACTGTGAGGCCCGGTTTGCTTTTTCTTTAGATTTTTAATTGATAAATTAAATAATACACTTACTGACAATTAAAAATCCTTCAGTGTGAAAACAAAATACATGCCAAAAAGCATCCAATGCTAATTAAAATGTAATATATTTTTAAAAGAATATTTTTTTTTAATAGCATTTTTTATTTTAATATAATATTATTTGAATGAAACACTATTATTCATTACAAACTGATAGCACACATCCTGTTTCATTTAAAGGCATCAGGTTTACTCACTTTTTAAAGTAAAGTCAACTAATCGCTTTTATTAGTTGTGTGGATGCACATCATGATCAAGCCATCAGTCACTTTTTCCGCAATGGGCCATCAAGCGTTTCTCCAACAATACCTCATTATAATGGGACTGATCAGATCATATCCCCGGTGTCATTTGATGGAGGTGTGTTATGGGCAAGATTCATAATCACCCGGTGGAAATGAGTATGTTCTGGCAGCTAATCACGGCTAGATGGGAAACAAAAGACCAGGCTCATTTTGCAAGGCAATTAGAGGACAGAAGCAGGACGGATGCAATCAGGATTTATGCAGGAGGCATTGGCTGCAGGTCCCTCTTCACCTGTTTTCTGGAGGCCATGTCAGCAGGCCATGGATCAGTATTCAAACCGCACACAATCTTGACAGAAACTACAGCTCTGTGTGCAAATCAACCCATGTCTTTATAAGGTAAAATCTAAATTAACTGAATGCTCAAAGTTGCAAAGTTAAAATGTAGCTTCAGAATTTAAGCAATTCATATGTCAAGCAGTTTAAATATGCTTCTGTTTTGAAAAAGAAATTCTTGGACGAATCCGAGTGTTTGAACAAATGTTTTGAGTGATTTAAATGAGTCTTTTTAAATGAATCACATTTTGTTTCCTATTGAATTAGCGTTAAATAAATTAGTGGCATAAGAACTCATCATAAAGTTATGGGTGGGTTATTCTAGTATAAATTATATGCTGTTGTAGTGTTTTCATCCGGCTTTAAGTAAAATGTGTTTGTCTGATCCATCTGAGAATTTAAGCACATGAAGTTTTATTAACAAGTTACTTTTAAGCAACTCATTCACTCAAAAAAATATATTTTTGCTGCTTGTTCAAACTTATTATTTAAAATGAGCTGAATCAACATAATTATTAAGGTTTTGGGGGGGACAACTTAATTGTTTTGTTTCAATCCACTTAAATTTGTAAAAACGATTATATTAACTTAATTGATTTGGGTTGGGGGCGACGCGGTGGCGCAGTGGGTAGCACAATCGCCTCACAGCAAGAAGGTCGCTGGTTCGAGTCCCGGCTGGGCCAGTTGGCATTTCTGTGTAGAGTTTGCATGTTCTCCCCATGTTCGCGTGGGTTTCCTCCGCGTGCTCCATTTTCCCCCACAGTCCAAAGACATGCGGTACAGGTGAATTGAATAAACTAAATTGTCCATAGTGTATGAGTGTGTGTGTGTGTGTGTGTGTGTGTGTGTGTGTGTGTGTGTGAGAACATGAAAGGGTATGGGTGTTTCCCAATACTGGATTGCAACTGGAAGGGCATCCGCTGCGTAAAACACATGCCAGAATAATTGGCAGTTCATTCCGCTGTGACGACCACTAATAAATAAGGGACTAAGCCGAAGGAAAATTAATGAATGAATATACTATACTATGAAGTTAGAAAAAAAATTACAAGTGCTGTAAAATCTTTTGGTCCGCACTACACTAAATTATTTACATCAGTTTTATATCAGAGCACGTAGAAAATGTAATCTTATTACCTTAATTTTGTAATTCCGTAAAGATGTATTTGGTTCAGAGGGATTTTAGTTGACTGCAGTAAATCAGATCTGAAGTGTCATCATAAGCGTTTGGATTATTATGCCAGTAAGAGCAGACTCATTAATTCATGGTAGCGGAGTGAGGGAGTGTTACATGCCCGCCGGGGCACTTGCTTTTACTTTACAACTGCCAACTAGCTTACAAATGTTTATCATGGATTTCCTGGCTGTTAATCCAAGTTTTGTGCAATGCATCAGTCTTGAAGCTGCGTGCAGTAATTGGCAGACCTCGTCTGACAGGTGGCACAAGGAGACGGCGAGAACTAAAAATGTCTCTGAATCCTCCACCCTCGCTTCCTCCAAAAAATTTGAAAAATTAATTGTTGCCGAAAGGCATGAACTGCCGCATGAAAGTTCTTTTCGAAAAACTCCTACAGACAGTTCAAGTTCAAGTAGTTTCCAGCTGCTATTAAACAATATTCAGCAGCTTCTTGGTTTTTGACAAAATGTGATGTAAAAGGCCTTGGGTTGTAGAGAGAGAGAGAGAGAGAGAGAGAGAGAGAGAGAGAGAGAGAGAGACGGAGAGAGCGAAATACCCAGAGGCTTCCATTCTCGCAGCTTTTAGTGGAATTAACTTTTAAAGACAATAAACAGTTCAATACTTTTCTTAATGATTCAAAAAGCTGCCCAACGGTGACTTCTAAAAGCTTTTAAAGGAGCACTTCACTTTTTTAGAAAAAAAACTGATTTTGTGGAGCCAATAACAGATGATTGAGACCAAATATTGACATTAGATATTTCCAAATTGAATAGCAGTTCACATTATACCACTATACAGACATTCATCAGACTCCTGAATAAGCGGGTACATGGGGTACAGCTTTCGCACTGGTACTCTCAAACTGCATTGGTAGACACCACCAAGCGGCAACCAAAACAATTTAAAACAGTGTGCGCTGTACCCTGATTGGTGGCTTGAGCAATTAAATGTATCCACTCAAATAAAAAAGAAAGAACTGATTTTGTAAAATGTAGTTTTAAAAAAGTAAGATATTTGACTTTGAAATGTAGAGAAGTCTCCCCTAATGGAAATACTTCAGTAAAGTACAGATATGTGAAAAATCTACCTAATAACAGTACCAAATTACATTTACTTCATTACTGACCATGACTGCAAGTACATTACTGTATTTTAATCAGTGGTGGAAAGAGTACTGAAAAATTATACTCAAGTAAAAGTACCATTACTAACCCAAAAATGTAGTGCAAGTAGAGTTAAAGTATCAGTTGTAAAAATTACTCAAAGTATGACTAAAAAGAGCATTACACTGTGAAAGGTTGATGCGTTTACATGCAATTTGTGCATGTGTGTGAAAATGTAACATTCTGTAGAACATTTAGTTATTGTTTAAGGCCATTTCAGTCATCATACAGTAGACATTCGTCATCTTCTCATCAGTGAAATACAGTCTAAACAGTCTCTCAGTCATTGCATGTAATGGTTTAATGTCTTAAGGTTGTTCTGTATGATGTGATTTTTCTATCTGCGGTTTGATTGGATGGGAATTACAGGACGGATTATTCTACTTTAGCCAATCACCATAGACAAGGAAAAAAAAAAGTGGTGACTGCAGATTGAAGGAAAATAGTGGAGTGCCGGCAGTAAAAGTACCGATACAGCACTAAAAATGTATTAAAGTAAAAGTACACATTTTTAACTCCTTACTAAAGTACAGTTTCTGAGAAAACCTACTCAATTACAGTATTTTGAGTATTTGTTATTTGTTACGTCACACCACTGGAACTAATGCCAGTAAATCTGCAATGTTTATATCCAAGGATGTCTAATAGCACACAAAAACAATATTAGAACAACATTAAAGTATAATAAGCATAAATTCTCCAAAAAAGTTGGGAAAGCAAATACTTTAAAACCCTAAACTTTGTTCAGATGCATTAGAAAGCCTAAATGGTAGGCAATGCTCGTCCTTGAAAGGGAATGAATCAATATTAAATGATGTTTGTTTCCATTGTGTACCTCTTCCCGCTAAAGCATCTACTCAGCGGTACACTTTTCCTGCAGTCCATTCTAAAGCACTTCATTCGCCAAACACTGTCAGGTGAACTTCAAAGGTGCATTTCATTGGGAAAAGGGACACGGCCGAAGTGCCTCACGCCTGCTCCATCGCTAATCGTTGCCAGCGGATTCAATTTGCGGCCGTTCGGCTGGAGAATCATCCTCATCCTCGACGCTGCCCTCTGGGAGCTCCACTGCAATCTCTTAAGAGGGCTGTCAAGGACAAGGCACTAGATTACAATGAATAGCAATCATCACTTTGGTGTTGGTGCATGCGCACATACGTATGGCGAATTACTCGTTTTTCGTGCTAACACAATCAATGTTCCATCCGCGGGCCTCCATTGTGTTGTCAGACAACGTTTACTCAGCAAACGTGAATGACAGCTTGTTGGCACACTTAGTTTCATTGTGCTGCTGGAATCCATTATCTGTTATTTTTTCGCAGTTTTTCGCGTGAAACCGAAGGGGGGTCGGACGGTCCCCTATGGGTATGTGACCTGCAGGGAGGCCGTGTGCTGCTGTTGATAAATTGCCGTGTCTTTGATGCCTGACAGCCCCTGATTAAGTATCGAGGGGTAAGGAGGCAACGTAAAGACTCGCGTTTAATCAGGGCATAATTAAAATCTTCCGTCTGCATCCATCTTGAGCTTCAAAGCAAACCTGTAGGCGCCACGAAAAGGTTAACCGTCAGCACTGATGTCCTGCCAGAGTGACGAGGGACGGATGGGGTCTGTCAGCATTGTTTTTTTGAGGTCTTGTTTTCACTTGAAACCCCAACGGCTTTGACCTGGGTCAGAGGCTCAGGTACCATTAAGAAAATGAATGCAGCTCTGTTGTTGTTAGGTTTTTTTTCCTATCCTTTTTTTATTTTATGCTCTAATCTTCTCTTCTTTGCCAGGCATCCATCCAGGCTGTACACATCTCTGCCCCCCTTTTTCCTCTCCCCAGAGATCCGGTGTTCTCTCCAACCTGCCTTTAACTTTCCCTTTCTATCTACTCACTCTGGCTTTTCTTCTAAATCCATATCAGAAAATGACACATGGGAGCAGAGAGGGGAAAGTGAGAGTATTTCATGAGGATTTTTTTGTGGTAAGAGAGTATAAACAGTAAAAATATTTTTTTAAAGGCAGATAAAGTCAGTCTCCACTTTTATGAAATTTCGTATTTATATATATACTTATGTATACTTATATGTTTATTAGCTAAATGGATAGCTATTTTTTTTGTATTTTTCAGATATGTTTTTGTGCATTAAAATTTGCAGAAAACATAATTTATGTAAATTACTTTTGAGTACAAATTCCCCAAAAAATCTAAAACAGTGGTTATTTGTTTTTGCTAATTGAAAAAAAATCAAAAGATTAATATAAATATTCATTCATTCATTTTCATTTCGGCTTAGTCCCTTTATTAATCTGGGGTCGCCACAGCGGTATGAACCGCCAACTTATCCAGCATATGTTTTA
>CAIGQW010031024.1:5789871-5808438 GCA_903798125.1 Danio choprae
ATATTAGGAAATATTAGGCGATGCAGTGGGTAGCACAATCGCCTCACAGCAAGAAGGTAGCTGGTTCGAGCCTCGGCTGGGTCAGTTGGCATTTCTGTGTGGAGTTTGCATGTTCTCCCCGTGTTTGCATGGATTTGCTCTGGGTACTCCGGTTTCCCCCACAAGTTCAAAGACATGCGCTATAGGTGAATTGGGAAAGCTAAAATTGTCAGTAGTGTATGTGTGTGAATGAGAGTGTATGAGTGTTTCCCAGTGATGGGTTGCAGCTGGAAGGGCATCCGCTGCGTAAAACATATGCTGGATAAGTTGGCGGTTCATTCCGCTGTGGCGACCCCAGATTAATAAAGGGACTAAGCCGAAAAAAAAATTTATGAATATATTTATATATATATGCTAACAATGTATATTTACACAGATACACTGTTTTACAATTTACAAACACACAATTAGAATTAGAATTTTAAAAAAATTTTTTAATGATGATTTGATTATTTAGTTTCATTTTAATATATAAATCTTTTGTCAAGAAACCCCATTATCCGAACTAAATCATACAAGTACTGTACATCAAGCAAGTTTCCAAGTCTGTTTTTGTCTTCATCCTCAGAAGGACGTTTAAATAACACTGGATTTTTACATGTACTCTCCCCATTTAGTTGTACGCATCCATGCTAAGAGCTGCCAGTGCCCTGCTGGGGAACAGTTTGTGCCAGTGAAAATTACTCCTGGTGTTCCAACACAACTGGATCAGGTAGGCTTTTATTTTACAGATTAAACCTCATTGCACTAAATGAGATTATGCTGCTACTGTTCCAAAACGGTCAAATTAAGTACACTTAAAAAGTACCAACTATTTTTTGAGCCTGAAGCATCTCAACCATCACTATTTCACAATGTGCCCAAAATATCTGCATTCCCTCAATGAGTAAATGGGAATAATTAATAGCACTGGCTGAGTGACTATATAATCATACAGCATAACAGAAAACAGATATATCATTCCCTTTCTCTCTTTTTCCATACACCATTAAGGCCACAGTGAGATTTGGTGCCACATTGAGTGCGTTTTACGTTTCCTTTTTTATGATGAAATCCATACTCTCTAATGGATGGTGAAATTACTAGACTGAATGACACCGTAATATCAGAACCAATTCAGTCATCTCTGTTATCATTCCACTGTCAACAGCAGCACCTCGAGACTTTCATTTAATCATTTTTTATCTTGTTTTTATTTTTTAACCTCTGTGCAGTTCTTGTATTTTTACCAATAATATTCCAGTCTAACCACATCCATCTATGCACCAATTCAAGCCCACAGGAAAATGAAATGAAGTTTTTATCAAGTGTGCAAGGCATATATTAGTTGATATATTTGTTTTTGATACGCAAGATTGCGGCCTACATTTACACACATCCTGAATCATCTGACAAACACGATTTAGGACATTCTGAGCATTCTGGGCCGTGGAGTGCATAATTCATAAGTGATTCACTGTGATAAAATATTAATAACTCATTGACTGAAAACATCTTTTCATATCATGATCAATGGCTAGAGAGTGGATACGCACCAGAAAAGCAAACCTTCTGAAGATGGTAGACGGTAAATCTGAAATATCAGATCTAAAAAAGCCCTGCTCTCTGAGCAGACTGTGAAGTATTGAAGAGCATAGACTTCCACTACAGATTTAAACTGAAAAAAGAGAAGTTTGCACATGAAAGATCAAGATGACCATTCACACAGCAGACCATTTCTTGTGTTTAAAAAGGTGAGACGCAAAGCAATAGAATTGGGTAAAAAAAAATATAGAGACAATTTTTATTTATTTTTTTTAAGCTTGAACGTGCTCAGCGGGAAGCAAACTATGTTGGATATAAGCGCAATGAGTAAACATATCCATCTCCAGGTTGGCATAAACAAAAACAGAAGAATAGGTCACAGGGAAAGCAGATTTTTTTAAAGCAGATTCAAAAACTACTCAATTCAGAGCAGTGGAACAGAACAAACACAAGTTATACTGTCGTGTTTTTCTTTACAAGTTGAATTATGTTATTCTTTTTTTAACTTAATGTCTTGTGTGAGTTTTGTGCATTTTTTTCATAGAAAAACTATGTACATTTCTCGCTGCATTTTTGTATTTAAAAACAATGAGATGCTGAGCAGTGGAACAAAACAGTTGAGTTGAAATGCGGGTTACAGCAACACGTTTTTCACAAGTTTAGTTACTTTTTACTTGAGCACCAGGTTATGAATGTGCAAGATTATGTGTTTGTGGTGGGGAAGGCATGATCGAACACCCAAAAAGGGGGAGAGCAAGTGGAGACACGGGTGGCTGGTCAGTGGTCCAATCATAAATAATCAGTTACACCTGTATTTTCTAGTGATTGGGCCGGAGAGATACCCTCATAAGAGGAGAGCCTCAGACTCAAAACGCACACACACATGCGACCAGCACAGAGAACAAATAATAAATATTGCCGACCCTGTCTTCTTCTTCCCACAAAACATTCTTCCCACGAACATTACTACAGTGTTACATAGAAAAACAATAGATATGCATAATAGAGGAAGGCATGTGTTGGGCTTTTAGACTTCTTAAAAATAAATTTACATGTTTTTTTTTACTTATTTCTATAACATAGTTCATTTTTCAACACAGGCTCATTCTGAAAACGTAGCCATATATAAATTTCTGGAGATCGCAAATTATGTAGCCAGAAGTACATATGGCTGTATTTCGTCTTTAAAATGAACGCTACATGACATTGTTTCTTTTCACTTACCAGCTTACCAACTTACCAGCTGACCACTTACCTCTGTATGGATGGCTTTCCCGCTGTTACCAGTTTGTCCAGTTAGCTCGGCATGTAAGTCGGTGGACTTGAGAAGCAGAGAGGAGTTGACCACGACGATGGGGTTCGAGTCCGGCGAAGAACGGTTCCAGAAAGCAGGTAAGACAAAAACAGAAGTCAAAAAACAAAATAAACAAGTAAATAACAGGGTGAAAATGTGGTAAAATCTGAAAACGTGGTAAAAATCAAGCGATGGCTTTTCTTTTTCTGGATTGCTTTTGAAAACTGTTGGTTGGGTTTAGGGAAATGGGTGGGCGGGTCAATCAGTGCTTTTGAAAACACTATTGGTTGGGTTTAGGGAAGGAGGAGGGTGGGTCAGTCGATCGATCAGTCATTCAGACAGTTGACAGTCAGTCGACAGTGGCCTCTGGTGAATTTACGTGAGAACAGCAGGTGCGAATGGAACTTGTGAAAGAAATTTCACATCTCAAAAGGCATACACAGCAGCCTCTGGTGGATTCGCGTAAACAAAAACTGCAAAAAAACGTAGCTCCTGTGACGTATTTGGCACTCTCCAGAAATGTATATAGCGATATGTTTTCAGAATGAGCCTAGGTTAGCGTTTTTAGTGCATGTTTACATAGAAAAACAATGTAAATTAATAGAACCAAAAAACTGAATTTATAGTGACATTTTTTATTATTTTTTTTTTTTACAAATCAAACTACTTTTAATTTGAATGCAGAATTTGGAATTTGGGAACGCAGTCACTCAAGTTCTGGGAGGTAATAATGCCCAAACACTTTGATGATGGACTTTGGGATTTTAGAATGACCAAAACAACATTTCAGATGTTTTACAATGTGGTTCATTTACTGGTTCCATTAATGCTGTCTCATTGCGCATATTTTTGTTATCATGATCTGTTAAAACAAAATCACATGAATCTTTTTGATGCACGTGCTGTAAATTATTTAGTAAATGTGTTTCCATCATAGTTCATGCTAACTTTTTCTTCAGTCATTGCACTCAGTTGTTGTGTCAGTGCGCATATGTGTTTTTATGTGTGATTTCAAAATGTATGCACATCTTGGCATTTCCATTAAGCGTTTGAATTGTTCCAAAATAATGCACAGGTGGTGATGTGTCCACAACCTCAGGTGTGCATTATTTTTAAACAAACGCTTAATGGCAATGCCAAGATGCAGGAGCGCTGCTAGGGAGGGGAAATTTAGGATGATTCTAAGGGTCCATGCAGTTTTGGGGCCCCCAGAGATATTATTAAGGGCCCAATCAAACACCTCCAACATCCCCCATCCCCCCTCCACCCCATGTACTTTTGGAAACAGAGCAGCCATTTGCACCATCAGGAGATAAAAACATTAAATGTAGAGGCTCGCATGCAGCATTAGATTAGCATTAGATTACAGGGCTGAGCACCAGGACAAAGCTGACTGAAATAGTCATTTGTTGTAGAGGGCAAAGAGGAGATACAAAATGCAGACATTGTGATTTCAGCCCAGGACCGAACAGACTCATTCTTCTAAATGAGCAGTCGCTTTAACCTTCATTTTGTTCATTGTATTTCCATTTAAAATAAAAAAAAAGTTTGCACTCAATTGGACAAACCACTTTTTAACTTGAACAAAATGTGATCTGTTAGTCTATAGATGCAAGTGTACATAGAAAAAACTATGAACATACATCAATTTGACGTCAAATATTAGTCAAGCCTTGATCAGGATGCAGTATAATATGGTTTTATATTAGGTTTGGATTGTAATTATTTCAAGTGGTAATTGGGTTAAAATTGGAAGTTAATCCCACAGTCAAATTGGTTTAATGAATATGTAGGCCATTATACTTGACATCAAATCAATGTCAAGTTCTTGATGTCAAATTGATGTCTTTTTGACGTCAAGGTGCTCGGTGGAAGAAATGCGCATTGGTTTTATACAGAAATAATGCAAAAAGTTGCAGTGTATTTTGTTACAAGTGGAACTATTTTAACTTGAAATTGATGTTTTTATAACTAGTGATCTGCAAGCAATAGTGCATGTTTACTTAGGAAAAAGCAATGAATGGGGTTTTGTGTAAAAAAAAAAAAGTGTGGTGTAGAGAAGTGGAACAAAATACAAATACGAGAGATGCAAATTCCAGACAGTGATTTCAACCCAAGACTGAATTGACTCATTATTCTAAATGAACAGTTGCTTTAACCTTCGTTTTCTGACTTACAGTTGTTTTTTGTTTTTTTACAAAACTACAAATATATATAGACAGTATTGGGTAAATTAACTTTTAAAAGTAATATATTACAATCTTAAGTCCCTTTATCAGTTAATATGTTTCTTTTTAAGAAAAGTACACTCAAAAGTTTATTTTTGTTGCTTGTTCAAACTACTTATTTGAAATGAGCTGAAACAACCCAATTCTTGAGGGGTTTTTTTTTAACTTAATGGTTTTATGTTCAATCCACTTACATTTGCTAAAACATTTACGTTAACTTAATCGATTTGTGTTGGGACAACATGAAGGAATTGTGGAACCCAGCATTTTTTACAGTGTATGTTTTTTAAGTTCATGATTGTAATATCTTACTTTTTTGTAGGATCAATCTGCCCCTCAATTGGACATTAATGTGGAGAACAAATCCTAACAGGATATTTTCACAAGTCAATCCTCTTTTAACTTGAACAAAATGTTTTTTATATTACCATATGCTTTGCAGGTCTAGTGCATCTTTTCATAGAAAAACTATGAAAATACATCAAAGAGGAATGCTAAATATGTTTTTGCAAGTCAAAAATGTGCAGCGCAGAGAAGAACAAAAACACAAATAGAGGAGATACAAATTCCAGACACTGTGATTTCATCCCAAAACCAAACAGACTCCTTTTATATTCTTTTAATACAAAACACATATATATAGATAAGATAAAGATGGGTGGATTTGCAGACTTTTGTAGGTCAAAGAGGATCTGGCACTCAATTGGACGTTCGTGCAAAGCACAGTAGATTAAACTTGGGGGTCATGCTGTCTTGGCCATGCCTGATCAAATATATGGAAATGCATTCCCTTGACAGCTCAAGTCTCTGCGCTTCTGCTTTTGCTTGCGTCTTCAAGTCATCCAAGGCCGAGATGTCATTTCCTAACTTTTCCACTTATTTTCAGCCCAGAATTTCATATGATACAAGACTGCAGGGATTTAGAGGAGAAAAAAAAAGAAAGAAAGATGGTATTAATTTAACAGGAGGAAAGAGAAAAGTCAGTTTTCAATTTTATACTTACAGGTGTCCAGACTAAATAAAAATTGGATGCGTGCCCTCCATAACTAGTTTATATTCCGATGGCAACGCTCTATCAAGAGCAATTATTTCCCCATTGTTTGCCGGTGAACAGCGGAGGATAATGAGAAGCAGTTGAGCTGACGGTTTTTGATAAATACACAAGTTAACGTGGACTCGCCAACCATGGTTTATTCATGTCTTGTTTGTCTCATTAAAAAATGATAAACTTGCTTTAGCCTCGGCAAATATGAACGATTATTGCTCTGTATTACTAGGACTGTAAATGGATTTAAAGTTTAAGTTGAACGTGATTTTATTGCTGTGATTTTAATTTTATTTTGATGCTATTTTAGCAGATAAAACATTTAAATGAGGATTTAGAAGTCAATATATTGCTTTTATGCCAATATGTCTGGCATACAGACAACTATTGGTAATGCTTTACTTGAAAGGGTGTTTATAAGACTGCCATGAAACCTTTATAATCATGAATCATGTTATGAAAATGAATGAGAGGTTGTTTATGCTTATGATAGCTAAGTGTCATTCGCTCAGTTATGCCATTTTAAATGCAAAGATGACATTATTTGATATGTTTTTGTCATGACAACTCAAAATAAACAAATGCATCATAACTTGTTTTTGTCTTTGTCATGACAACTTGACAATTCCAGGTCAACATAACTTGTCATAAATCTGTCATAAACATGATTGTCATGAGGCAATTATAATTGTGTCATGAAGTTTATAACAGCGTCATGAATTTTTTTCTTGACCTCATCTACAGTGGTACAAATCGAGTTTTACATTAAAATATTATTAAATATGAACTAAATTGTTATTAAAAATGTACATCATATTGACACTTTTAATGAGAAATCCATTTTTTTTCACAGAAAAAAGTGATCAGAAAAATATTCATGATACAGTTATAATGGTCTCATGACAATCGTGTTTATGACAGATTTATGACAAGTTATGTTGTCTTGGTAATGTCAAGTTGCCATAACAAAGACATCTCAAACAATGTCATCTTTTCATTTGAAATGGCTTAGAAGTACAGTAAATGACAGTTTACATGCATAAAATCTCATTCATATTTATGATGTGTCATGTCATGATTATGAAGATGTCATGACAGTGTTTTGAACACCCCTTACTGTAAAGTGTTACCCAACTATCTTTTTTAAGTTCTAAACCTGTTTCTTATGTAAACCTGTCCTATATCCATATTTTCTCTATGATTTAATGTCATTTCTGTTAAACTGTAAAAAACAGTTAACAGTGTTTTTAAAAACTAGGTACTGTGAGGTGGCATATACTCCTCACAGTTTATCCCCTATTGTAAAAAGATTTGAATGAATGATTCAAACTAGGCAGCTCTTTATGAGTAAACTGAATCCAATTCATGAGCAAATGACTCTTATAGATTGATCCTATTAGTGAATCAAAAGCTCTACCTTTAAAGTCCTGAACAAATTACTCTTATGAGTTGTTGTTGTTTTCTGGGGTGAATCACAAGGTTTTATGAATCATTTTTCTCAATGACATGACTTGCTTATCTAAATACAAGTCAATATAATTTTGTGTTGACTCCATGAACCAAGAACTAAGGCTGTTAATTCATCATGCACAAAGATGCACAATATTTCAGTTTTATTTCATATATATATATGGTAATTATTGATTAAATAAATTACCCTTTATGTTTATTCCCAATTATTTTGCAAGTATTATTCAAATGATCCCAGTAATTCATTCTCAAATTCAAAGATATTCTCAAAGGAACCATTAAGGAAGCAGATTTGTGAAAGTCCCTGTTTCTCCATAGGCTTTTCTACAACTCGCATGCTATTTTCGTTTGAAGCATGAAAGCTTTAATCTTGTCCTCTCCTGTATTCCTCAAAGTCGTTTTGGTTTTGAACAACATTAGAGTGAATTTTCTCCCCATTTTGGTGTGTAGGACTGAATAAATGACAAGCACCCAGCACAATGTTTACTCAGCTAGTCGCTAATGCGCTCTATAGGTTTAAAGCTTCAGTACTCCAGTTTATAAATACGCTGAGTCACAGTTTTATGCTCTGTGATTACGCTCAACACCTCAGCACTGCAAAACGCTTTCAGCAAATCAAAGCTAATCAGACTGATGTGTACCAGCTTTCTGTCTACTGTCATTTCCACTGGATTCTTCACGCTAGCAGAAGGAGATTCACTCTCTGCTGGCACAAGCCCAGAGCTCAATAGAAAGCCGTTTTAACATTTAACATATAAAACATACTAGTATCTGATTTGATGACAATTACAATAACATTTTATTTATCATTTTATTTATATAGAAAAAATGTTTTTGCTTTCCAACAAATTAACAGAACACAGACAGACAATGACATAACTAAGAATAACGATCATACCGAGCCAAATGCCTTTGATAACAATTAAGTCTAGTCTTAAAACTGTCAATGGGAGGTCTTGTCTTATTGATGGTGGTAAGGCATTCTAAAGCCTGGGGCCACAATGTTGAAACCCCTTTTAGTCTTAATTTGATCCTGATTGGAGGACCGAAGGGATCTGGTAGACTGGTACAATGTCAGAAGCTCATGGAGGTAAATGGAAGTCATACCGTTTAGAGATTTAAAAACAAATAGAAATTTTAAACTCAAATGTAAAATGAACAGGCAGCCTGTGTAAAGACTGTAAGACTGGAGTAATATGCTCCCTCTTTTTAGTACCAGTCAGCAGACGGGCCACTGCATTTTGGACATGTTGTAGCCTGGAAAGAGCTGACTGGCTAATCCCAAAGTAAAGTGAGTTGCAATAGTCCAGTCTAGATGAGATAAAAACATGCAAAACCTTTTCAAAAGCTTTAAAAGCTTTGCTTTGGAAAGTAACTGTAGTTGGAAAAAGCAAGTTCTCACAACTGAGTATATTTGACGGTCAAACTTTAGGCCATCATCAAAAATAGATCCAAGGTTTTTAACCCATTGTTTGACACACAACGACATCTCACCCAAGTCCAAATTTGGGGAGATTGTGAGATCAGACGAGCTGGAAATAATTAGTTCAGCTTTCCCCTCATTAAATATTTTTACATTTAATGACAGCCAGGCCTTTGCCTCTGACAAATAGGCCTTGAGGGATTCAAGAGTTTTGTTTGACTGGCAAGTAAACCTAGGTGTCATCTGCGTAACAATGAAAAGACAGCCCAACACGAAATACAAATAGATCCAAGAGGGAGCATATAAATGGAAAATAACAACAGAGCTAAATAGAGCCCTGGGGAACTCCACAGGTCAGTGGAGCATCTTTTGAGAAATGTTCACCCATCTTAACTGAGGAACTTCTGTTCATAAGATATGACCTAAACTTATGAGATATGACCTAAACATTCTAAAACAACACCTCTTAAACCAACAAATTGATGTTTATGAAAAGTTCCTGTGTTTCATTGGTTCTTTGTCTGGTCTCGTCAATGGTATGTTTGTGTTGTTTCATGCTGGGCATTACTACTTAAGTGAATTATTGGACTTATTGGACTTGTTATTAATGATTTGAAAAGATTGGCATCATCGTCTTCATCTGTTATTAAAGGGTTGGTCCAATACGATATTATATTTTAAACTTTAGTTGATGTCTAATGTAAACATAAACAACATCTCTGAATGTAATACGCTCAAAGTTCAATGCAAAGGGAGACATTGTCTTTTACAGAGTTAGCTTAGCAAACCCTACAGAGAACAACGTTTGGGGACTGCAAAAAAAATACATCCGGGTTAATCACAAACACTTCAGGTTACATGCATTCACCATGCACATACAACCCACGCAGCAAAGGAGTGTGGCCAGAGGCGCTGTAATGTTATAGCAGAGAAAGCTAAAATGCCATCCAAACGCTGTTGTTTCCTCAGAGTTTGTTCTGTTTCTGTATTTGGGCTTCCAAATACAGCTAGAGTAGCTGAGTAGCAGTATATAATCAAAGTAAGATATATGAAAAAAACAAAACTAGATTTTTTACAAATGAAGCATGAGCACACATTGCTTTGCATCTTATAAACACAACCAAGCCTTAAAAATACACCCTGGACCACCCCTTTAAATATAAATGATCAGTGGATCAAGTTTCACAGTTGGCCTTGTTGAAGAGGCCCCAGCCAGAGCTACAGATGCTCAATTTATACTTCTGTGTTGAGTGATCACTGTATCCCATGATGCATCATCTTCAAGTAATGGACACAGTTGTGAGCGTTTATACTTCTGTGCTCTGTCTGCGTTGATCTGCAATAACACTTCTTTAACTCCAGTAGGTAGTGAGGTTTCTATGTTCCAGTGTGTCAAGTTTCTTTCCCATAAATGTGTGACTGTGCAAAGGCTACACCAGACCTTTCACAAGTAGTCAACACAGAAGTATAAATTGGCCAGTCTTAAGCCAGCCTGACCATGTGCGTGAGACGGCAACATCACTTGTCCACGAGGGAGCCATTTGGAAGATGATGTGAGGGGGCAAACTACTTTAGGGAAAAATGACAGTCAGCGTACAATATATCTTTTTTTTATTATTATTAATTTATTTTATGTATTTTTTTTATTCCAATTAAGTGCCTGAAGCAAAACTCTTGGAAGTCTTATAAAAATATTAGGAGAATAGAATATAGGATTAAGAATCATGCATGTAATATACGTCTATTTATGAACATTGTCATCGACGTAAACATCACTACTTTTTTATTCGATCAACCTTGTTTCCAGG
The DNA here is from genome assembly GCA_903798125.1 of Danio choprae. NCBI lineage: Eukaryota > Metazoa > Chordata > Actinopteri > Cypriniformes > Danionidae > Danio > Danio choprae. The sequence goes on from CAIGQW010031024.1 coordinate 5,800,703, forward strand.
GTTGGTTAAGATATCTGCACATTTGACTGCTGAAAACAGTGGCGGATTTAGACATGGGCAATATTGGCCATTGCCCAGGGCGGCACTTGCAGGGGGCAGCTCGGGATTCGACGGGGGTCTCAACACCCCCATCCCCCATTAAACCATCAGAAGATGACTTCAAATCTGCTGAAGTGTTTCCAGAAATGTGTGGCATATACATCATACATTTAGCCACAGGTTCAGGCTGACGTCTGAGGCTGAGTTCCGTTATAGTGCAAGTTCCCGCCTTTCTGGAGATGTCATGTGACTGCCATGTCTTGTGCTTTTTTGTTCTGTTCTCCCGCCTTCATTTAGCCCACACCTGTTTTGGTACTGTTTGTATTAAACACAAAGTATGACATGTAACAGTTACTAGTCACCATTGAAATAAGTATGAATATCTAATGAATAAGTATTATATCTGTTTAATAGATATTAGTATCTAATAAATAACTACAAGTATCTGTTAAAAAATGTATTACTGTATCTATTGACTAAGTATTAGTGTTTATTTAATAGTTACCAGTATCCAAAGAAAAAAATGCTAGTATCTATTAAATAAGATGTAATATGTAATAAACACTAGTACCTAAAGAATAAGCACTAATAGACCATGACTTAATAGACAAGATACCAGTATGTAAAAAAAAAAAAAAAATATATATATATATATATATATGAAAACTATAGATTCTAGAACATTTTATTAATGAAACGTTAAAACGGCTTGCCATAGAGGTCAAGCAATCACACGAACCACCAGACTATCCATTTGCAGTTCGCGATATCAGCCAGGTCACCTCAAGAGTGGCAGATTCGCTTGGTTTTGTTTTCTCTCTCCTGACTCTGGCTGAAAGCTGTGCTGTCTCAGCTGATGGTGACTTTTGCGTTTGACTCACGGTGAGAGGTGAAGATAAGGCAGGGATGCTGGGTGATATTTCAGAAGCGTTATTGTCTTTGTCCAGGACGTGATCGTTATCAGCGCCAGGGGCCGTCGAGAAAGGTCAGCCTCCCCGCTGCTCGGCCAAATAGGCCAGCGTTAAGATTTTATTTATGAATGTAATGAGGCTAAAGTAATTTTCGCAGATGTCATGCTCAAACGCAGCTGTAATGTCTCTGTGTTGATCCTGGGGTGCAGTTTAAATGACAATTCAGCATGAAAAGTGTTGAGGGAAAGTAGGCTACCAGGCCATTTGCTCAGTTTTATAACTGATAACTATTATATTTACTAGCTCTTTAATTTAACGTAAAGCTTGCTGAAAGAAAAATGTCTTGAATGGCTGTATGATGTTATGTCAAACGTGTTGTGCAAAGGTAAGGATCCAAATGCAGACTTGTGAAGTTTTATTAAATAAACCAAAGAACAGAAACAAAGCAAAGAAATCGGGGGATACATAGACATCATATAAGTACCAAATCAATTAACTATACAAGATAACTAGGGGGTGGAGACACTAAACAACTCAGAGAACCAATGACTAGGGAACAAGATGTAACAAAAGCTGAACAGAAAACACAAAACAAGGAATGTGAATCATGACAGCCTACACTAAACTACTTGTATCATTATTCAGTCACAAGAAGATGCCAAACAGTGTATATACCAATGGCTCAAACGGGTACTTTTTATCATCTTAACCATCAATGAATTTGTTTTTTGAATTTGACAATGAATTTATTTTCACAGAATAAAGCCTTTCAGTCTTAAGGCCGAAACACACCAAGGTGACGCCAAAGAACCTGCACATAAGAAAACGGACTGTGTTGTCGACTCTATCCCTTGAGTGAGTGTACTCTATCCCTTACATAACATACTGTACCTTGGAATGTTGTGATTGACAAATCAAATTCAAGTATTTCATAGAGCCTTGTTATAAAAATAATAGTAATAATAATACATTTTATACTTAGTATATTGATAAAAAAATGTATTAGATGAATTAGATTCAATTATATATTACATAATGTGTGAATATTTTGAACTGAAACGTGCATTTGCCTACTATAACCTTTATAGTACTTATAACCGAATAACTCCAAAATCCACTCGGCTGAAATATCAGTTTAAATGGCCTTGACGGTTCTGAGCACCTGCTCTCAAGGCTACTCAATAGCAATTTCCAAAGCTTTGTTTCCACCTGCTAGGGGATTTTTGGGGAGCATTTGTTAGAGAGAGAATTGATTGATTGAATGAGTCTTCCTTGCCACGCATGACTGACATATGGTAATTGTCAGAGAGTGAAGACGTGAAAATAGGGCAGAGCCGAGAAATATCGCTCCATCTTCCTCCTCCTCCGTTCATTATTCCGCCGTTTCATATTATCAGATGGCGCTCCGACGAAAGCTTGTTTTTAGATGCGGCTGCATTCAGGAGAATAAAGGCGCCCGAAATCACTGGCGCTAGAAAAGCTTTTCTGAGTCAAAGAGACCTCATGTCTGGTTGATCATGGCTTTTCTCCCACTCAGACTGAGTAGGTAGAAGTGTGTGGGAGACTCTTCTTTGAAAACTGTGGAGGTTTTCATTTCAAGCCCCTCTTAGGGCCCTTGAGAAACCTCCATAGGGAGTGGCAACTGTTCAGCACAAGTCTTAATCCCATTGAAAACTAATGTTCATTATATTTTATGTCAACATTTATTTAATTGATGCAGGGAAAATGTCCTTGTCCTTGAGAAGTCTTAAATACTGTTTAATGTTGGCTATAATTTAAATATTGTGTGTAAAAAAAATCATATGAAATTCAGTCAAGTAAAACTAGATGTGGGGAACCAAATGTGGAGGCAGTTTCTTCTCCATACTCTGCAAACAAATCCAAAACAGGAAGTCAAGCAGTGTAGTCATAGAGGCGAGCAAAACACAATGCAAGATACAATACAATCAAACAGTAAACAATGGAAATGCTTTGTAAGGCAAAACTGTCAATACTTCACAATGAGCACAGATCTGGTAAGGCCTAAAATACATGGACAAACAGGAAGTAATTGTAAATGGTGCATGACCAGTATTTTGAAGAGGGCTCCCTCTGGTGGCAAGCTGAATGGTTAGTATCAGTTACACTAGACCAGGGGTGCCCAAACTTGGTCCTGGAGGGCTGGTGTCCTGCATAGTTTACCTCTAACCCCAATCAGACTCACCTGAGCCAGATAATCAAGCTCTTACTGGGCTTGCTAGAAACATCCTGGCAGGTGTGTTGAGGCAAGTTGGAGCTAAACTCTGCAGGAGTAAAGCTGTAATATCGCCCTAACCTACCTAATCCCTAACCCCAACCTCAGAACCATTCAAATACAGTGTTAGTAGCATAATCTGATGGGTAGGATAAAATGTCAGGACACCGTGACTGTTTGGCACCGGTATCATGAAGGAAATTAAAAGAGTTTGTGGAAACACATACAGGAAAAATAACCAAAACTGAACAGCGAGGTGTCCGCTCGGTTAACATGCTAATAAATATGGAGATGAGCTCATTCTTCAAGCTGAGGGGAAGTCAATAAATTCCCTACTGGATATCTGTGGCTTTTTTGGCCTTGCAAGAGAGAGGGATGGAGGATTCAAGAAGCGTTTGCGGAAATACTCATCCTTGCCACATAATCAAGACTGTGAAAAGACTGTGCTGGAGTGCATTAGCCTGGGTCACGGCAGATAGCGTTTATCATTGATACCTCTCGCTCGGAAAGCTAAGTACCGCCGAGTTGGGTCTTGATTTCTGAGTGACTTTGAGTGCCTGTGAAGCGGACGATTCTATTGAGTGACGCCTGATGGATCTCCTTTACTTGATCCACTTATGTGGAAGCATAGCGTCTGCTCTCTGTATTCTGTTGAATAGAGAATCAGGATCATGGGCTGCTTTAGGTTTAGGACTCTTATTGGGGGTGGAGAGAGAAGTGGATGGTGGGGGGTTGTGTGAATGCAAATGTGTGTTTAAATGAAAGGAAGACTGGGGATAGTTGATAGAGTAAATGCCTCTGTGTCTGTCTGTCTGTCTGTCTGTCTGTCTGTCTGCCTGCCTGCCTACCTACCTACCTACCTACCTACCTACTGTCATATCTATCTATCTATCTATCTGTCTGTCTGTCTGTCTGTCTGTCTGTCTATATCTGCATAGAATTTGAATACACTCAAATTGAATTGCTTTTATGGATGTATATTCATACTTTACTTTTATTGTCTTCACAGAGGTTCTGAGCAGAAATTCATATTTGACACTGGCATACAAAATACAATACAGTGAATATACACTTGCATATCTTTAAAACACATAAAACATATTACTCCTAAAATGAGGCACAATCTGTGTATTTTCACACCTATATGCACACACTAACCTGCAAAACATACGTCAACTGAGATTTTGGTTTAGGACAGTCAGTGGAATAAATGACCTTTTATACATGTTCCTTTTAGCCAATGGTGTATGCAATCTTGATTGGGGTCTTCCAGCTAAAAAATGTTTTCAGTGGAATTGGCCGATTTAAAATGAGCATATAGTGTCACACCAGAGGACACGGTTTTCATTGACAAAATGTATCAAGTTCTGATGCTTTAAAAATATATGCATGAAAAAAAAATATTTACTAAAATAAAATTATAGGCTGTTTATTAATGATTTTACGATTGTCTTTTCAATTTATGTCTTTTTAAATGAATTGAACTATGACTGAGACAGTCACACCATATGACGGTTTTGAGATTTGGGTCAAAAATGTAATAACAGAAGTTTTAATAACAAGAGAGCCTTGGAAGACAAAGAAAAGTTTAACCATTGACTGCATTTTAAATGATGTCACTGAAAATACAACATGATGTCAACAACCCATATATATTGTGTATATTCCAACCAGAATTTACTAAACTGTGTCAACTAGCCCTAATCAGTGGCTATATATATAAATGTGTGTGTGTCCGCTGTTTCAGTTTCCCTCTGGTTCCCCTCTAAGTTCCTAATCAGCCATTAATGAGAAACAATTAACCATCTTAATCCTTCCAGCCAGGCCTAATGAAAGGTCACGGGCAGATGCTTCATCACGCTAACATCCAGTCTCGAGATGCCTTCATCCAGTCCATCGGTGCAAGACATGCAGTAAAAATCAGTAGGTGTTTTGTAGACAATGATGACAGGAAAGGACAGTTCATCCAAAAACATAAATTGACCATTTACTCATTAATTTTTCTGTTGAATGCAACAGAAGATCGTTTAAAAAACTCTTGAAAATCGGTAGCCGTCGTCTTCCAAAATAGGAAATGAATTTTACGGAAGCAATAGCTACCAATTTACACCATTCTTCTTTTGGGTTTAACAGAAGAAAGAAACAGGTTTTGAGCAATCCCTTTAAAGGGAATATATCATGAGATTCTGAATTGTCGATGTTTAAGTGCTATAATCAGGTCCCCTGTGTCTTTCCCAATCCAAAAACATGAAAAAGAATAAACCAGATACTTTGTTTTATAAGCCTTTGTCTGAACTGTGCCAGAAAAATATTTCAACTCTTCTCTTGTTGGATAACCAATGAACATAAGATTCCCCATATGTACGTATGTACAGTATAAACGCCAGACTGCTCTGTTTAATAAATCAGTTTAATAAATCAGAAGTTAATAACACTTTACCACATAATCATAGTCAGCGTACAATGAGATATTGAAAGGTGCAGTTTACTGTTGTCAACATGTTACATTGGAAACATATGCCCAGGACAAAATTTTTGAGAACCAACAAATGTGTACCCTGGACTACACTGTCTTGCAGTTTTTGTTTTCACAAATCCACTAGAGGGCACGTGTACATTTTTGACAATCCATGTTTTCTCATATGTGCCATTTCTCATAATTCCACTAGAGGCCTTTATGCATTCCTTCAAATATTAACGTCCTTCTTGTGCGCGTCCATGAAGCAGGTCGGCTTGTCGTCGAACTAGAAGAGAGAAGCCATCAGAGCTGTGTGCTTCTACTGTGGCCTCACACTGCTTATTTTGGGTTTTGTTTTACCAGGTTTCTGGAACCGTCCTTCACCGGACTCTAACTCTGATCATACCACAAAACCCGTCCATATGGAGGTGAACAGTCGACAGTACCGCCCCATAGCATTGGTTTTACACATAAAATGCAGCCATATGTACCCGTGAGCACATATTTCACAGTTCTCAAAAATGTACACCAGGGCACATTTTCCCAATGAGCCTGTGTTGCAGAGCATACAGTCGTTCTCTTTCTCAAACACAAGCGCGCATGGGCACACTGCCACAATCTGAAACCAAAACATACAAACAATGGTAGAAGCTAGGATTTATTTTCTTTCTTTCTTTCTTTTGATGTATGTGGATTCTTTTTATTTAGTTATTGATGACTGATTTGCAGCAACAATTAAATCTTACATTTGTATGTTTTGTAGCCAAAATTGTGTTTATTTTGTTTATTTAATTGACATGGCAAAAAAAAAAATTGTGCAAAAAGTAGATTTCTTACTGCAATGCGTCATTTTTATTTGAATGCAAACTATCGTTATATTTTTCTCAGAAAACTGTTATTGCAATTATTGGAATTATTGCACTACAATCAACAGGTCATTCCAGCAATAGTTAGACTGTATTTGTTGTTTTTGTTAGTCCTGATTGGAGTTGTTTTCAATTACAATCAATCCTTTAATATTCAATTTGTACTAGTGGTGCTTAGTTTTTGCTGGTGCTCCTGGATTTTGAGGTTTGGAGCACCAGTACTACCATGTAAAAAAAGTTATTTTTTGAGCCCTGGGGGGCATAATATGTCCCCTTTAAAGTGATTAATTTTTTTTGGTCTAAAATCTCCCTTTAAAACCAAGAATAAAGGCGCTCCGTCTATGACTGATGGGGCTGAAATCAGAAGTTGAAGTCACACAGTGCTGAATCACTTTTGATTTTCTTTTTATGTCTGATTTTCTTATGCTCTACATGCTCCCGTCTCCCAGTCTCTCATTTTCCGGCACCTAAACCTCCAAAAAGTTTGCCTCATTAACACTAAAGTTGATTCCACCCTTACATTTTACCTCAACTAGGCACAGACAGATTTCATAATTCATCATTTTATTGAATTTCAATGATAGCAGCGCTTCGCAGAGGACCATAAATGAATTATAGTATAGAATTACATAAAGAAAAGAAAAAAGCCAGCAGCTGGTTTAGGTTGTGAAACACGGATATGAGTCCTGCTGTGGTCTTCAATGGTGGCACTTCTGAGGCATCCCAGGACATCTATCACTGCCCCGAAACCACCAAGAGCATATTTATCCTTTTGTTTTGCATAAAATAATCTACATTCTACAAATCGACAAAAATGTCTACAATGGTGGTTTAGAACAGAGACGGATGTCTGAAAATGAGAAATGAAGCCTTTTGCATATTCATAGACAAGTTCCTTAAATTCACGTTTACATCAATTCCACACAACATATAACATATATATAATAGATTTGGACTTTCTTTTATGTATGTAACTATAAATATGTTTTGTTAATTGAGAAAAGGGGCATGAAATGAAATATAAATAGTTGATGAATAACTTAATAAAAAATGCTAACTGTAAAAGATAAAAAGCTGATGAACAACAATAAGAGATTATTTTATAATAAGTTTAAAAAGTATCATAACCATAAAAATGTAAGAAATGATTCAAAATGACATAATTGAAATGAAAGTACATAATAATAATAATAATAATAATAATAATAATAATAATAATAATAATAATA
>CAIGQW010031024.1:5809620-5821674 GCA_903798125.1 Danio choprae
CTCGGCTGGGTCAGTTGGCATTTCTGTGTGGAGTTTGCATGTTCTCCTCATGTTCTCTCATGGTTTCCTCCGGGTGCTCCGGTTTCCCCCACAAGTCCAAAGACATGCGGTAAACCAAAGCTAAAATTGTCCATAGTGTATGTGTGGGAATGGAAGTGTATGGGTGTTTCCCAGTGATGGGTTGCAGCTGGAAGTGCATCCGCTGCGTAAAACATATGCTGGATAAGTTGGCGGTTCATTCCGCTGTGGCGACCCCAGATTAATAAAGGGACTAAGCCGAAATGAAAATGAATGAATGAAGTACTTTCAATGATACTATTATAACGTTATTTCCTATGTACATATACAGTCCCATATACTGTATAGTATTTTTAATTAGTGTATAAGTTCACATATCTAATTAGCACATTTTTTATACTCTGAAAAATAAGTTAAAGTTTAGGTATATGAATATACAGTGCTCAGCATATATGAGTACACCCCCCACAAATCTCTCATTTAAATGAATATTTTCTATAGGATGCTTTACAATATTATATTTGTACATATACATAAGTTTAGTCAGTGCTGAAGCCAAATCTAGAGCTAATCTAACAAAATAACCTACAATAATGGTTCAAAAATTATTAGCCCAAATTTATATGTTAGGGAAAATATTTTTAAAAATATATAACATTTGGTTGAAATGTGGGGCAGCACGGTGGCGCAGTGGGTAGCACATTCGCCTCACAGCAAGAAGGTCGCTGGTTCGAGCCCTGGCTGGGTCAGTCGGCATTTCTGTGTGGAGTTTGCATGTTCTCCCCGTGTTCGCGTGGGTTTCCTCCGGGTGCTCCGGTTTCCCCCACAAGTCCAAAAATGTGGTAGGTGAATTGGGTAAGCTAAATCGTCGGTAGTGTATGTGTGTGAATGACTGTGTATGGATGTTTCCCAGCGATGGGTTGCAGCCGGAAGGGCATCCGCTACGTAAAACATATGCTGGATAAGTTGGCGGTTCATTCCGCTGTGGCGACCCCAGATTAATAAAGGGACTAAGCCGAAAAGAAAATGAATGAATGAATGGTTGAAATGTTGTAGTCTGTAATTTTATTTTTTTTTGCAATATTTTGCATGAATTTAAATGTATTATCTTTCCATTTCTAAAGATGTTTTGCGACTAAAATATTATTTTAATAAATATATCTGTTTAATAAATCTGTTTTGTTCAAATGCACCAATATATATTACCCATATTCACTGAGAAATGGATACAAATATTCATTTTCAAAATGGGGTGTACTCATATATGCTGAGCACTGTATGTAGAATTACTCTTTATAAAACCACACTTTTTTGTTGTGTTCAGTATGATCTGACATTCTGTTCAGTTCTGCCGGATAAATTGGAAACAAATTGGACAAAATGACAAGAGGCGGTTGAGATGGAATTACAGTGTGTTTACAGAGGATTATTAAACTGAACATGTGCCACCTAGTGTTCTGACAAACCCAACAGGAAAATAGAGCATACAAATGTTTGAAGATTGACTGCTATTTTTATCACCCACAGCAGGAACACAAAACAAATGCAAAAAAAAATAAAAAAGCAGTTCAAATGCGATGCCAGACGGATACAGAGTGGCATATATATCATATTTAGAGCTGGGGGACAAAAAACACACAAAGATTTTGAAACTTTCTGACAATAACAGAAAGGAGAAGCATGGATCAATCACTTTTTACTTTCAACAGGCAAAATTCAATTCATGAATCAGACGTCAAATCTCTTTCAGGCTCAAGCTAGGCGGCCAGGCTACGTGTTTGAAAAGCTGAAAAATTAAAAAAGCCTGTTGCTAGGAAACAGTTTCGCCAGTCCATCCCATAATAACAGGCTACACAATTAGCCATGCTTGGAGAGTGTGTGTAGCCGCTGTCAAAAGAACAGAAAGCCATTATCTCTAACCTCATATCCAGGTTTCACTTTCAGGAGCTAATGTTCATTATTTTAGAAGTTTTAAAGTAAAGTGCGGACTTTTCTGAAGAACTTACTCTGGAGGGAGCTTGTAAGTCCAAATTTCACAGATATAAGCCTTAAAGTCTAAAGTTTAAAAACGTTTTTTATATAAAATAATAATGCATTCACTGACGTTAGCTAACTAGTATAGCTATGCTAGCAACACCATCTAGTTTAAGAAAGCATTTTTTTCCCAACTGGTTGTCATTCAGGATTAATTTCTTACAAGAAACATGGTGAAACATGTTCCTGGAGCAACCTACTAATCATACAATCAGACTTGAGGGCAACATAGGTTTACAGTCAATGTCAAATTTAGGTTTAAAACAACAGCTTATAGCCTTTTAGCATTTTCCTCTGATTTTAGACATAAATTGTGGTTTGGGTGCCATAGGGTTAGGATCATGAGTTGACAAGGGGGCCTTCAGAATCATTGCTGACCAAGTATTTTGGGACTGTTAAATATGTTCTCATTCATTCATTCATTCATTTTCATTTCGGCTTAGTCCCTTTATTAATCTGGGGTCGCCACAGCGGAATGAACCGCCAACTTATCCAGCATATGTTTTACGCAGCGGATGCCCTTCCAGCCGCAACCCATCCCTGGGAAACATCCACACACACCCATTCACACTCATACACTACGGACAATTTAGCTTACCCAATTCACCTATACTGCATGTCTTTGGACTTGTGGGGGAAACCGGAGCACCCGGAGGAAACCCACGCCAACACAGGGAGAACATGCAAACTCCACACAGAAACGCCAACTGACCCAGCCGAGGCTCGAACCAGCGACCAGCGACCTTCTTGCTGTGAGGCGAACGTGCTACCCACTGCGCCACTGTGAGGCCATATGTTCTCATGCCTCATGTTAAATGCTATTGTTAATAATAGATGTATCCACTTGGCTTTTATAAAGTGTGTCCAAATTATTTTATTTAAGGAGGAATAAACAATGTGATTGTAAAAGAAAAAATTGTATTATGAATTGAAATACAAATGCAATTTTGTTATACTGTTTATAACCACTTCATAGTATCTTTCTACTGTTTAAAATATCATTTGTCCTGATCCAACACTGACACCCAGAGGTGTGGATGTAATATCATGCCGAGTTTTTCAGTTATTAGTGTTGTTTCAAAATATTGTTGCCATAATTAATAAGAGATTTAATAATGACTACTTTGACTCTCTCGTTTGTGTATTTGACTGATACTGCCACCTGGTGGTGTGGATGCAAGAGCTTTTCGGTTTCCAGTGTCGTTTTAGAAATTGTGTTGCTGTTTTTAATTAAAAAATATTGTTTTTATTTATGTTTCGGCAGAATGTAGCCATAGTCAACAAGAGACGTTGGTTTTATTTGTGCTGATATGGCTTTTTCGGTTGTTCCTAATAACATAGTAGTCATCTTGCACTGATACTGACACCTAGTGGTGTGGATATGAAATCACTTATAAGTTTAACAGCGTTAATCAATTAATCAACAAGAGATATTCCTGACTTGACCTTTATGACTTACTTGGTATCACTGTGCTAGGTGACATTTACATCTTTACACCTATGATTCAATACTGCATTTTACCGTGAAAAACGCTCCTCATCCAGACTGACATTTTCATTGTGTTTCAGAAAAATGATCTCTGTCCACACTATACAGCCTAAAACGCATTCATTCTCACATTCTCACTGGGCATGCCCATATTTTGCTGGCATCCATACTTGCAGTCCACTGGTTGTGTAATAGCGATAAGAGAGGGGCTTGACGAATCACACAATATTTTAAAAAATTAGTGTAAATGGCAATTTAAAATGATACTGACACCTAGTGGTGTGGATGTACACAATTGCTTTCTTCTCATTGACATTACCAACAAGATATATTATTCATTCATTTTCTTTTCTGCTTAGTCCCATTATTAATCTGGGGTTGCCACAGCGGAATGAACCACCAACTTATCCAGCATATGTTTTACGCAGCGGATGCCCTTCCAGCTGCAACCCATCACTGGGAAACATCCACACACTCATTCACACACATACACTACGGACAATTTAGCTTACCCAATTCACCTATACCGCATGTCTTTGGACTTGTGGGGGAAACCGGAGCACCCGGAGGAAACCCAAACCAACACGGGGAGAACATGCAAACTCCACACAGAAATGCCAACTGACCCATCCGAGGCTTGAACCCGCGACCTTCTTGCTGTGAGGCGATTGTGCTACCCACTGCGCCACCAAGATATATTAGTGATGTGTTATATGAGTTAATGATTGCAGTGGTCAGAAAAAAAATATTATCTTCAAATTTATTTCTATGCGTAAACCCTAATGAATGTGGTAAATCAATTTTAATCACCATTTTATCCAAGTGAATTGCAAGGTCTACATTTTTGTTCAAAATATAAAAAAAATTGAGAGTAGCCTAACATATTTTTTACAAACAATCTTGAATGAAATGAATCTTGAATGTAAATGAAATAAATTACATCTGTGGATAACTATTTATATCAAAGTGTATGCAATGTTTATTTTGCTTTGTTGTAGATGTTGGTAGTCTACATACATTTTTACAAACAACATAATAACATTAAAAGTTATTTAAACACTTTATACAGACTCTAAAGGAAGTTCAGCAAGCTAAAACACACCCCAAGGGCTTCAATATACTGACAACAAAGCTCAACACCGACTCTGAGGTTGGGCCAAAATGTCACCACAAGTAATTATAGAGCCCAGTGAGTTCAGATTCAGATCTTTAAGTCAGTTTGGCTCATTAATGGTCCGTCGCACCGGCTCATCTGCATGCCCTCAACACCTAGACAGAGAAACTCACAGCTGGGACTCTCTGTTACTGATATGAACTCTTTATATATTTATTTATGTTAATAAGTCATAGATTAATAACTGAACTTGTAGCCACGGTTTCCATCGGTCATTCAGTGTTTTTATAAGTATATACGTTGTGATAGCATGCTATTTAATTATCTGTATCATTTTTCCAGGCAAATATTGTAAACAGAAAACAAAAAAAGTGCTTCAGTGTTCCCCTTTTATCATGACCTGGTATTGTCATTGAAGGCATACATCGAACGTAGCCTAAATTCATCTGTGTCTCATCTAAAATGGTTCGGTCAGAGGAACATTGTCCTTGAAGAGTTTGAGAAGATTGCAGGACTAATGATTTATGGTGCTAGGCTGAAACTGTTTTACTGTAGAGTATTCCTCTTGCGTGCAAAGCATGTGCAAGTATGCGTATTTGGTGGTACCAAAACTATTTAAGCTTTAAAGCCTGCATCAATGTCTGTAATGAGTATAGAACCAAAAATAACTAATTAAAACTAATTAAAAATGTATAATGTTATTTTTCTGGCACAAAACTGATACAACTAATTATCCCATATAGATTTTTATTCTGTTTGATGGCTTAGGAATGGGTTTTACAGTCCAAAAATTCATTGTGCATTCCCAGAAGCATTTTTTGATGAGGTCCCTGAGGATATATTTGACGTAAGAAAGCTTTCAGCAAACCATTTCTGTTATTATTGATTCCACCTCAAGTCTTTCGAAACCTGTATGAACAAAAGCAGTTTTTTTTTCCATACAATGGAAGTCAATGATGACCAAAACTATTATGAGGTTTTACTGATTTAAATTTCAGCCCACTCCTCACATAAAAACTTTCATGTGATTTTATAAATAGTGCTTGAGTCTGATGGACTACTTTTATGATTCTTTCATGTCTCGTAAATATATAACCTGACCCCCATTCACTTTCATTATAACAAAGGGAGCAGCTTGTACATTCTGCTAAATATCTCCTGTGTCTTCTAAAGATGAAAGAGTTGAAATCATATGATTCATGTTGTCCCAACACAAATCGATTAAGTTAACTTAATTGTTTTTGCAAAATTAAGTTTGTTGAACATAAAACAATTAAGATGTCCCTAAAAAAACTCAAGAATTGTGTTGAATCAGCTCGTTTTAAATAAGTAGTTTGAACAACTAGCAAAAATATTTTTTGGAGTGTGCGTGGCTCAAATATGCCATCTCTTGCTGTGAATTTATAACAAAATATACTTTGTGATCAATTTAATTAATCGAAACATCCAGTTAAAATGGGAAAACAAAATCATCAGTTGCACAGTTCGATTGTTCATTCACAAATGTATGATTTTGTTAGTTAGCTATATAGTTTGGTGTTTTATTCGTTTTATCTTCTTTTGTACAACATACAACTGAAATACACTGAAAGACAAATTTAGAAAAAAAAAAGTGTACACGACTTCAAGTAAATTCATAATTGACAATGTATTAAATGATTGATGGATTAACCAGTGATCCCCTTCACATATTAAACTTTTATATCTCATTAAAGAAGAACAGAGCTGAGTCCATCAATATCTCATCACACCTCTTTTTCTGCTTTTTTTCTCTCAAAGCCTGAAAAACACATATAGATAATTTAACTCTCTTCAAACATGTTTCATGGTAAAAAAAAAATCCTTGCAAATATGCAGCAAAGCAAGCAAAGGTGAATGGGTCCTGAATCCCCCAGTGGCTCTTGATGACCGGAGGTGCATGTGAAAACAGCTGCGCGTCAAAAGGTATGAAGGAAATTGGGAGAGAAAGACAAATGCGCAAAAAGTGCTCAAGAACATGAGGAAGGGAAAGTGGGGCAGCTCCCAAAGGACGCTCCTCACGCCTGCTTCGTCCTGTCAATCAAAAAAACAAAGTTGAAACGTGAAGAATCCGCATTGAATCAAACATCCATCTGCACAAGAACCAGCACAGGAGGTGCCTCGGCCACCTTGGCTTTGCGCGGGAGCAGCCGAGCAAGGCTTTGGTAGGACGGTGTGGCCCTCAGCAGGAGTTCTTTAAGTCCGGCACGAAATTCGCGACGGATCAGACAGTAAAGCACCGGGTTGAGGCAGCTGTTTGTGTGGGCCAAACACACAGTCAGCGGGAAAGCATATGCCTGCGCATTGTAGAATGCCTTGCTGAAGGGCACGAGGTCGAACTTAATGAGGACGCCCCACAGAGTTAGGGCCTGATTGGGCAGCCAACACAAGAAGAAGGACAGGACGACGACAACAACAGATTTGGTCACTTTCGAGCGACGCTTGTGTCGGCCCTGCTCACTTTCAGAGCCAGCCACACCACTTATCCTGCGACTTAACACGATTCTTAAAAGTAAGAGATAGCATGCGGTTATCACCACTAGTGGGATCAGGAAACCAAGTAGGACTTTTTGCAACTGGTACAATCCTAGCAACAACTGTGGGTCCCAGCTTCCTGTTTCGGGGAAGCGTACTAAACAAAGTTCCTCGTCTGTTGCAACCTGGGCGATTGTGGAATAAATGGCATGTGGGAGCGTCGCTATTAGGGATACGACCCAAATGCCCAGGCTGATCCACTTGGCCGCAGCTGCTGCTGCTCTGCGACTGTGCATCTTCAACGAGGACACAATGGAGTAGTACCTTGCCACGCTCATGGCAGTCAGGAAAAACACGCTGGCGTACATGTTCATAGTGGTGACAGAGCTGATGATTTTGCACATAACTTTGCCAAAGGGCCAGCGGAAGTCCAGCGCGGTGTCTACAGCCCAGAACGGTAGGGTTAGGACAAACTGCAGGTCGGTTAGAGCCAAACCCATCACAAAGCAATTGATGGAAGACTGCTTATGCCGATAGCGTGAATGTAGCAGGTAGAGAGCAAGAGAGTTGCCTACAAGTCCCAGAGCGCAAACCACTGAATAAATGAGGGCGATCATCACACGCACAGCCAAACTAGACCCATCACCTTGAAGTGTTGAACTAGACTCCTTTGTCAACAAATGCAACCAGCAACGTAAAGACAGGTTTCCAGAGCCTGCGTCTGTGCAGTTGTCCAGCACTGCACTGGTTTCCAGTGTGTGTTCACATTCTCCCAGAGTTTGTGTGGTGTTATTCCTCTCCATTTCAGACTCCCACTCAGTCCGTTGCCATGGTCAAAGGATGTAAACAGAGAAATGAATCCATTCATCTAATTTATCTCAAGTTCATTGTGACCGTCTCACTTTGTCTCCCGGCGGGAAAAATACTTCACCAGCAGCGAGAGCGCGGTTTCATCAGTCCGTCTCTCTCTCTCTCACACTCTCGCACCTCTGAGCTCTGCCGCGCGCGCACATTCTTTTATACTCTGCTGAGCATGACGCGCGCCCGCGCTCCACTCAGGCACGCGCCGCGTTTATGTCAGACACATACAGTCCGTCGGTGTTTAATGAAACCCTAGTTTTACGTGTTTTGTTTCAATACATAAAAGTGAATGTTAAAGGTTTAAAGGTCAAACGGATAAAGCTAAGTAGCTTCAATTACTTTTTGTACATTTATTTTGATTTTAACGAAACACCTAAAATTTTCCCCAAGCATAACCCTCACAGAAAACTTTGAATTTCAGTTTAGTAGTATTTTTATACCTTTTGATTTATGATAACACATGAAATTTATTCATTCATTTTCTTTTCGGCTTAGTCCCTTTATTGATCAGGGGTCGCCACAGCGGAATGAACCGCCAACTTATCCAGCATATGTTTTCCTTCCAGCCGCAACCCAGCACTTGGAAACACCCATACACTCTTACATTCACACACATACACTACGGCCAATTTAGCTTATTCAATTCACCTATAGCGCATGTCTTTGGACTGTGGGGGAAACCGGAGCACCTGGAGGAAACCCACACATATAATTAATAAGTATAATAGTATAAATGGAGTTTCTCTTGCCAACAATTCTAAGCATTGATTTATTTAATAAATTTTTTACATAAAGCAAAAAATACGTATTCAACTAAATTACATATTTATTATTTTTTAGAATATTATATAATACAAAGATTGCTTTTACACATGTATACAATGTACCCTGTAATTAATAACAAAATTGTATTAAAATGTTGCTCTCCTTATCACTCACACGCTTTTCTCCTTAATCTCTCGCCGTGCCAATTTATTCAGTCCAATTCCATTACCCAAATTTGTTTCAGACTTTCTCATTTCATGATGACTCAGGTCACACGTAAGGTTTTTTTCCACATTCAGCCACTTTTAATTACAATCCACAGTTCTTGAAAATAACTCAGAAATCCACACAATAACTTATTGATTTCAGACTATTGGTTCTTCATCTAGTTATTGGGTTAATTTAAAAGATTACTGAGCCAAGTAGTGAAGTGCCCTGAGGAGTGCAGAGTCTGAAAATGTATTTGTACAAACTTTGTGCATCGAATCAATGGCAGATTAATCAACTAAAACTGCAGCTCTCTGACAGTCTGTTTAAAGTGAAATAGATGTGCACACTGGAGGTCAGGGGCCCAAGGGAGATGATGGTGGGATGAAAGATTCAAGTTTGTCTCTCTTCGTGATTAAAGAGGCACTGAAAGACAGAAACCTTCAAGAACAAAATAATTCAGTCTTTATCAAAACCTACTGAATTCTCTATTCATTGCATGCGAACTTAGACAATGTTATTGACTAAAATATGTTGTTTTATTCATTCATTCATTTTCTTTTCGGCTTAGTCCCTTTATTAATCTGGGGTCGCCACAGCGGAATGAACCGCCAACTTATCCGGCATATATTTTACGCAGCGGATACCCTTCCAGCTGCAACCCATCACTGGGAAACATCCATACACACTCATTTACATACATACACTATGGACAATTTAGCTTACCCAATTCACCTGTACCGCATGTCTTTGGAATTGTGGGGGAAACCGGAGCACCCGGAGGAAACCCACGCAAACACGGGGAGAACATGCAAACTCCACACAGAAATGCAACTCACCCAGCCGGGGCTCGAAACAGTGGCCTTCTTGCTGTGAGGCGAATGTGCTATCCACTCCGCCACCGTGCTGCCCTATGTTGTTTTAACATAGACTCATTTTGAAAACGTATCCCTATATACATTTCTGAAGATCGCGAATTATGTAGCCAGAAGTATGTATGGCTGCATTACGTCTTTAAAATGAATGATATGGGGCGGTATGACGCCGTTGGTTATTGTTATTGAAAGAAAGATTTTAGCTTAATGGTTTATACATTTATTGTATTTTCTCAACGATTGCTTATTGGAAAGTGCTTGAAATACCTCCAACACTGCATTGTCATTCCTGAGGGTTAAAGCTTATTCACTTTACAGTCCATAAAGAGCTGAAGAAAAACTTGAAGTTGACATTTATGTATTGATTCATTCATGTGCTACACAAGTTATTCATCTGAGCGTAGAGCATGAAGTGCCTTTACCTTGAAGATGGGTCTATCCACATGAAAACCTGTATTTGTCAGGGATGATCATATTTGTTTTTACTGAGATGGGTTGTTCACCTGTTCTTCACATCTGCACTGGCCTCATTCTGTCTCTCGTGACATCCAAATTGTGCTGAAAAGCATTTATGTGTTGACGTCAGCCCAGAGATGAAGACAGAGTGTTGTCCATTTCATAAAGACACATTTTAAAACATTTATCTGGGGGGAAAAAACGTCAACAATGCAATCCGATAAAGTAGGTCGAAAGACAGTTCAGCACGCTGTGATTTTATTGAAAAAGCACATTTGTTATCAAAAGCAATTTATGCACACCAACTTGTTCTTAGTCCATAAAAGATTTACATCAGCCTTCAGATTAATACTCAAAAAGCAAAACTGTCTTCAAAGGGAAGACAAACACAAGGCACTCCTTTAGGAAAAATGTGCTGAAGGATTCAAAATGTAAAATTCATGAATGGGAATGGCGTGAATTTGTGTTTTTTATTCACCTCAGCTTCATTATAAGTGATAAATTCCCACTTATAGTGATCACAACCATAATATATACAGTGAAACCCAAAAGTGAAGCACATCTGGGATTATTATAATTTTTTTTATTATACAATGAAAACATAACACATCGTGAAATAAATATAAAGTTGGTCTATTTAATATCTGGACTACCATGCTAATGTCTTTGTACAAATGGTCAGATTTGCTTGCATTCACCAATTTTTGTATTTGTAATTTTTTCAAATTGCAATGACTATTTGTATATACACTTTTTACAAGGCAGACTTTAATACTTTATCCTGGGGGGTTAACCACGTCATCCAGTGGCCTGATATTTAACATGGGGACGCTGCATTCATTTACGAATGGTTTGTGTGAGGAAAGCTCTTAAAATCAAGTTTTTAGAGGTTATTATCAGTATTTTGTCTTAAGAATATCTTATGCTGGCGTGCTTCAAAACAGTGACAAAATTTGCATTTAGAAGATACAAAACAATCCAAAGTTTTCAGTGTCACCTCCACCAACTAAATTAGTCAACGATTTTTTTCAAGTCACCTCATACTTCAGTTTCTCGTCAAATCTTCTGACCAATCAAATGCTCTCTAGTATCTGACATGTCCCGCCCCCTGCTTCTCATTTGCTTTTCATGTGATGCGCTTGAATTCAACCACTCTCAGTAACAGAGCTGTAATAAAAACGAAGAACTATTGGCTGCTTTTTTAAAAGGGGAGGAGCTACTACTCTATGTCCGGTACTGTTTTCATGTTTTAGTTTAAGTTAAGTCAATCATCGAATTAAAAAAGGTCCATTTCATAGCACTTCACTGGATTTTTAAGTTGCAATTTTGGGGGTTGCATTTATATTGTGGGTTCACCTGTCTGTACATAGAGCATATGTTTTTAATCAGTTAGATTAGGCTATAAATAAATATATTGAAATATTTAAGTTATAGGCCTATGTATATATACACACACGCCTATTTTATATATTTGTATTATATATCAAATTTCGTCTGTAGCCTATATCCCTTTATTAAGCCATGGTAACCATTTATTCATATATGAGAGAGTTAATCTGCATATCTATACACAGAATATATTTAATAAATTTGCTACAGAAATTGGTCTTAATAAATCACGTTCTTAAAGTATTGCGGTTTTTGTTCACGTTAACGTTTAAGAATGATATGACGTTTAAGATATGCCAAAAAAAGGCCTAGACACTATATAAAACCATAGTTATTAAAAAAAATTATAATAA
>CAIGQW010031024.1:5822074-5843341 GCA_903798125.1 Danio choprae
TATAAGAAAATGTCAAGTTTAAAAACGAGAGAATAAACAGATAAAAAAAACACTTATTTCCTAAGTCTGATAATAAAAAGCAAATATTTACTATCTCTTGAAGATTTTGCAGAAAGAAGAAGAAAAAAAGCTTGCAGCAATCTTTGAGCTGGCTCCCGTCTTCAGAAGGCGTTTTGACTAATCCCTGGTTAAATATCCTTCTGCCCATCACATATCATCAGCATGAGGACTCCGCCTGGAGCCGCGTCGTGGATTCAAGGTCACCGTCGCTACGTTTCCGGTTATGGGGTCTCCGTGATGATGCTCGTCATGCCGGTCGAAACTGTGATTGTGAGACTCGGGGTCGTAATCGGTGAATTGAGGTCTCCTGTGAAATCTTCCCAGAAGCGACGCGATCTCCTCCATACTTTTATCCTCGGAAAAGCGCGGGAGAATTTTGGAGTTTTCTGTCACGGAGTACGGATGGTCGAGGGTGCGCAGGACGCGGGAAGACTGGAGATTGTGCAGTGACCGTGACTGAACTGCAAAAGGTTCAACAAAAAGCAAGACAAATACTTCAGAATACTTGTGATGGTGTGGTGGAAATATATGGCACTAATTAACAATAAAAAAGACCAAATGTGTTTATTTTAGGATGTGCTAACCTGCTGGGAAAAAAACAATAGGCCTAGTAGCCTAGCTAAATCATCACACAATTTACTGATTTTGTAATCTTTTTAATGGTCATTATATAAATTCTATTGGCTTTAATTGTATTGGTTCTGTGGGTCTCTACTGTTTTTTACTTATTATTATTTTGTTGGTAGCATGTTAAAACCAATGAATCCTGATGGGATATGTCCCAAAACACACCACAAACCCTTAAAATGTAATGGTTTTAATGATATTCGTATTGGGGATATTAGTAACTTCATTCATCCATTCATTTTCTTTTCGGCTTAGTCCTTTTATTAATCTGGGGTCGCCACAGCAGAATGAATCGCCAACTTATCCAGCATATGTTTTACGCAGAAGATGCCCTTCCAGCTGCAACCCATCACTGGGAAACATTCATACACACTCATTCACACACTCATGCACTACAGACAATTTAGCTTACCCAATTCACCTGTACCACGTCTTTGGACTGATCCAAGGAGAACATGCAAACTCAACACAGAAATGCCAACTGACCCAGCCGAGGCTCAAACCAGCAACTTTCTTGCTGTGAGGCGATCGTGCTACCGACTGCGCCACCGTGACGCTGATATCAGTAACTTCTGTAGCCTAATAATTTGCTTGTTGTTTTTTTAGCAGGGTTATTACACACATTCCATCTACATACTTCTGAAATAACAATAAATTCATTCTAATCACACATAATTAACCCTAAACCTCAGCCTCATCTTAACCCTAACCATATATAGTAAGTACATGTAGTTAATTAACATTGGTCAGTACTTAATTATGTACCCAATCTTCAACACTGAAATTTGGTTGCAATAATGTCAGTTCTTGGCATTTCTTGACAGTGTCAATGTTGATACAACATTTAATGATGAACAGTTGAAATAGCTGGAACTGGAACAAGGATGCCATAAAATGACTTTTTCTATAATACATGTAAAAATAGTTTATAATTAGTTCACTATTTATATAGATTGTCATACCTTAAAGATGGGAAATAACATACTTTGCATCTTGAATAATGGCAAACAATGAAATTAATGGCACTTGGGGGAAAAAGCGGGAAGGCTGAAGGTGCAGTGACCGTGACTGAACTGCAAAAGGTTAAAGAAAATGTAAGAAAAAAATGCTTCAGACTTCTTGTGAAAAGTGTGTCTGTGGTTTCAGTCTTTGAAGGAAACCCCAGTTGATTTGATATGTTATTATGGAGTTACTTTCAACACTTTTAGCCCTATGGACTTTTAGAAAGTCATATTTCACCCTCGATTTTTTTGAAAGTAAATGCCACTGTGTCTTTTATATTGTTTTGTATGTAAAAGGGACAGTTCACCCAAAAGAAAAATGTATTTACTATTTACTCAAACTCCAAACCGTTATGGGTTTCTTTTTATATCTTTGAACACAAAATAAGATATTTTGATATCCTTTACTGTAGGTCAGAGTAAACATGTTCATTCATTCATATTCTTTTCGGTTTAGTCTCTTTATTAATCAGGGGTCGCCACAGCAGAATGAACCGCCAACTTATCTAGCATATTTTTTACGCAGCGGATGCCCTTCCAGCTGCAATCCATCACTGGGAAACATCCATACACACTCATTCACACTCATACACTATGGACAATTTAGCTTACCCAACTCATCTATAGCGCATGTCTGTTGAGATGTGGGGGAAACCGGAGCACCCGGAGGAAACCCGCACGAACACGGGGAGAACATGCAAACTCCACACAGAAATGCTAACTGACCCAGCCAAGGCTCGAACCAGCGACCGTCTTGCTGTGAGGCGATTGTGCTACCCACTGGGCCACCGTGACACCCAGTAAACATGTTATTTCATTATTATATGAATCTGTTACGCCGAACAATTATTTCCTCCATATTTTGACATTTTATTTTCACCAACATTATTTGGAACATAAACATAGAGGCATTACTTTCATTTAATATGCTTTCTATGCATATAAAATCACTTTTGCAAATTTAATTGAATGCCAAAACTAAAATGGGACGTCTTGTGTTTGACCCATTAACATAGTTTTTTTTTTCCTGTATAATATATCATGTTTAATATTTCATCACAAGCTATTCAATTACACAACTGTCTACTTGGTAACTAGGTACACAAATTTTTGAAAAACTTTTTTGGACGTATGTGTTTGGTGGTGTGTAAATGATACAGTAAGAGGGGTGTGGCTGAGGTTGTCAAACTGGCGTCAAGAGAGAGGGACCACCACTCCAAATGTGGAAGCAAATGGTCAGACTTTGAGTAAACAATGTGGGCTAGCAAAATAAGCATTGTAAATTTTGATTTCACACAAAGTAATGAAAACTATACATAAATGTAATTTGAAATGTGCACTGTAATAAGCAATTAGTTACTTTACTTAAAGTGAGTAATCCTGTTACCCTAAAAGCGACAAGTTGACTTCAATTAAAAAAGTCAGTAAACCCGATGCAACTTGGAAAAGTGGTGTTAATTTAACTTAATTTTTATAATTATGCACATAGTTCATTTCATTAATAATTTTAAGACAATGGCTTTACTCACTTTTTTAAGCAAAGTCAACTAATTGCTTTAAAAGCAACAGGTTTACTCACTTTTTTAGGTAAAGGCAACTAATCGCTCTTTGCTGTGTAACAAACCCTTTGTAATGTGACTTTCACTGATCAAATGTTGTTTTTAATATATCCTTTAGTACCCAGAGGGCACTTTGATGTCGAAATGACATGAAATTGACATCAAGCATGATGTCAAAAAACTAATCGATTTGATGTCAAAACTTTCAGTTGACATACACACATTGATGCCCTTTTGACCACAATTAATATTATAAAAGTTTTATTCATCTGAAACCTTCAATTCTCAATGCCAAATTTACACTGGATTTTGTATCCCTTCGTTGCTTGTAAACCACCTTGATATCAAAAGACATCTAACATTGGCATCAAAAAACATGTCGAGTTTTTTGTTGCCAATGTTACATGTCACTTTGATGTCATTTTGACATCAAGATAGTCAACTAGCATCACACTGATTTGCATTTTTGTTACGTATTTTTGATGTCATTTTGACGTCAAGGAGCCCGCTGGATACATACAAGCCCCCGAAGTTCTGAACGTCACATTCATCAAACTTATGAATAACAATGTCTACTTAATTTAAATCCGTGGGTGAAATAAACAGTCACATCACGTTGTGACATATTTTACCCTGTTCTTTTTTCCCAATAAATTCAGCTACCCACTTCAAAAGAGCTGCGTCGGGACGTTAATCGAACAAGACATTTACCAAGTGTGCCAAACTTTAACCATGACCTATACGCTTAGCCTGCGGAATAAGAATTGATTCTCTTCAGAAACACTGACAGCGGTTTGATGAGGACAAATTACAGCTTTTCTTCCACGACGTTGATTCAACGTGTGGGAAACATGACTAAGCTGTTTGCCATTCTTTTACATCTCAGTCCATCCAATAACTGTCATAAGGTTTCAGCCAGAGTCTAATGGCTTGTCAACCAAATGATACATTACACAGATTCAAGAACCCCCTGTTCTTCAAGCATGACATTTTCCTCTCGAGTTAGTGGTGAGAGGATATAAGGAAGTTCTAATGGCTTTTTCCCCACGTTGACTGGATCGAAGAGACGTTTTGGGCAGAAAACTCACCTCTCATTGGGCTGAAGTCTCCATGTTGGCTGACCTTGGTGTCTGTGAAGGGCTTCAGATTGGGCAGCAGAATCAAGGTGAAGGACAGAAGCAGCACCTGAGGGACAGGATCAGATGGAGAGCTTGAATTTAGCGGCACAGACGACCATTAGCGAAGCACAAGTTTGCTGTAACATCGGTTCTTGAGGTATGTTCTCTTAAGTAGCTGGAGACTGGAGCTCTTTGCTATGCAATTACTCTGTTCCCTTGCTTCCTTCATGTTGAGGGACACTTATGATTGCTTTGAGAGCATTTGTCAGTCAGGGTTTTAAATTGCACCACAGTGTGAGATTTTAGTTCTTCAGTTGTACAGAATTGAAATCAAACAGAATTGACATTTTCAACGCTAATGTAATGGTTAGGCTTCAGTGTCACAGGATACTTTAGAAATGTTTGTATTATGATTGATGCTCAAGAAACATGTATTATCATTATTATTGATTCATTATGATTAAACAAATTGTTCTGCTTAATATTTTGTCTTATTCAGGGTTCTTCGATGAATAAAACAATCAAAATAATTGTATTATTTGAAATAGATATGTCTATGTTGTCACTTCTGGTCCATTTAATGCTTTATCTTTCTCAAAAAATAAAAATAGAAATAAATTAATGAGGCAATAATTTTACAGAGGATTAATTGATCCTAATGGTAACATAATTTGAGATTTTACAGATTGAGACTTAAAGATTAAAGACTTATTTAGAACATATTTTTTTATTTGAAAGGCATCTTTCTTGCAAATCTGAAAATTTGTTCATTTATTGTTAGTTCAATGATAAAATAAAATCTAGTTTAATTAATAATTAATTATTTTTATTATAAAATATATAATTATTATATTAAATGTATAATTTTACAAACCAACTTACTATTTTGTCTCACACAGAATATAAATATAAATATGTATTTATTCATATAATGAAAACATCAGCAATTAATAATGAGTAAATAAAATGTACCATTAAATCATTCAATCAAATTAATTATATTAAAGTGTTTTAAATATATTTAATTGCCTTTTTTGATTTCATGTTGCCTTTTGTATAGTATATGCTGAGAAAAAAAAACATCAGTACAAATATTTGTTATGCATATGTGTAGGGTGTGTTTCCAAATACCCAAATCATGATTACTGTATGACTGTATCTTTCATGTGCTAATTTTTAACTCTCACCAGAACACAGGTTCCAGCCTGGACCGGTTTGTTGGATCCGTTCATGACCAGTGCCTGCAGCCGACGCAGTTGTTCCATCAGAGATCTGAAATGGAAAGAGAGAGGGGGTAATAAGTTGATTTTCAGGGGCACATATGGAGTGTGAAGATTCCAAGTAAATGATTCCCTCACATGTTACACTTCTCCAGCTGGAAGACTTTCCTCTGCAGCTCATGGTTGTGTGCGCTGCACGCCGCCATCCTACAAAAAAAACAAAAAAAACTGATTTCCCGTAAGAACCGAGTAAGTAATCAAATCCACTCTCAAACACAGCAGTAAACTTCCACCTGGTATTTTGCCAGGGGGGTTTTGTGTTCAGTAGCTGCAAATTTCATCAGCTTGGATTATGATTTTTGCTCTGTGATTCGATGCACGTATAGCTTCCGCTTTTGCTTCATTTGTTCAAGAACAACAATCGATACCTGCTCTCCAGGCCGTCGATGTATTCTTTCTTCTTCTTCCTGCTCTCCTGGGCAGACTGCTTGTTGCGGATCTTTCGGCGGATTTTCTTCAGAATCCTCTCCTCATACTTGATCACGGGAGGGAAGCAGAAACATTGAACTACAAAGACAAATGAGTGCACTCTACTATTACAGAGCAATTGCCAGCTGAAGGTATACCTTAGTGAGCGGGAACTGATTTGGCAGATTCATCCCTTCCTTGGCAAGCAGTCGTTTCTCATCCTCTGTGAGAATCAGCTCCTGGTAGGACTGCTGAGAAACCTTCACGACCTGGAATGGCAAAATCACAAATGAAGTTACAAATCCAATGAGCATGTCTGTGTGCCTGGACGGTCAGAAACC
Organism: Danio choprae; assembly: GCA_903798125.1. Classification (NCBI taxonomy): domain Eukaryota; kingdom Metazoa; phylum Chordata; class Actinopteri; order Cypriniformes; family Danionidae; genus Danio; species Danio choprae. Next base: position 5,828,469 of record CAIGQW010031024.1, read on the forward strand.
TATCGAGTTCACCTTTTATCTGCTGTAAAGTTCACCTTTTCCCTATTCTGCCTTGTGTATTTTAACTAGCTTCACGCCTGAGTGCAAACTCACAGGCTCTGGTGTGCCAGATAGCAGCAGGTCCTTGACAGTTAGGGGGAATCCAGTGGCCGGTTGTGCCTGTGGCGTTTCAAATGCACGCTGTGTCCCTTCGGCCTGGTCTGGGAAGAAGCCAGTCTCCCAGCCATCTGCAGACACAGATAATACTATTTATCCTCCATTGTTTGTGTGTGGAGATATCCACAAAGCTCTGGAATTGAGCTTTTTTTTTTAAGTATACCAAAACAACGCATAATCAATAAGTGGGAGGCTAATCATCTGTGTTTACACTGTGAATCAATCTTGAGTCACCAGGAAGGTTGGCTTTACAAATTCTTTGTACTCACTGAAATCAAACGGGAAGTTGGTGTTGAGACTGTGTTGAGTCTGGGAAACGACAATGCGAGGCTCCATCGGTGGGCTTGCATGCGATGGAGGACTGTCGATGTGATCTGAATGAGGGTCTTCGCTGATCCCACTGTCGCTATGAGAGGGCGACCAAACCGGAGATCCAGATACAGAATCGCAGCCACCTATAAGTGCGTTAAAGAAGTCCTCATTGCCCTGCGAGGGCATCATCATCTGCCAGTCAAAAATAGAGGATTGTCAATTATGCCTTATTAAATTCTTCTGTGGAGCAATTTTGAAGAATTACTTTTGTCCATACAGTGAAAGCCAATGGAGTGCATTGTGTTGCTTAGAGTTTTTGTCTTGTTTCTAGTCCAAATATCTAATAATTCTTAAATCAAGAAGCATTTTCTAGACAAATAAAAACACATTGTCTTGTTTTAAGAAATAAAATTGTCAGAATGAGTTTTTCTGCCAATGGGTTAAGTGAAATAATCTTGTTTTTGCTTTGAAATAAAGTTATTTTGCTTGTTTTAAGGGAAAACTCACTTAATTTTGGTATTTTATTTCTTAAAACAAGACAATATGTCTAGAAAATGCTTCTTGGTTTAAGAATGTTTAGATATTTGGACTAGAAACAAGACAAAACCTCTAATTTCTCAAGTAAGAAAAGCAATTTTTCCAATGTGAAGGTGAGCAATTGATGACAGTTTTTCATGTTTGAGTAAACTATCCTTTTTAAGGAGTGTTCACACTTGGCAGGTTTGGAATAAAACAAACTCTGGGGTTTATTTGAATAAGTGCTTTGATGTGCACCAAACAACACTGAAAAATCAGTCTCAAATGAACTCTGAATGATTTAACTGAAATATGAAGGCATCACAGGCCAAAGACATCTATATGAACCAAAAACAGGAAATTATGCCACAAGATAAAACATTAAATCACAGATTGAGACACAACTAACTAAAATGCACACATACAAAAAGTGTTTAACCAGCCCAATCTCACAAGGAAACGTAACTATTTTATGTATTATCAGAAAAGTGTCTATTTCTTTACACGCATTAATTAGTATGAAAACGTATGGAGCCGTGCCCTCAAACTTCACCACGCATTGGAGGGATCTGCAAATCGTGCTAAAATGTATGAGTTATAATAGTTACTAATTGCCATTAGATCTCATTGGTTTAGCCCTACTGTGTAGTTTTAGATGCCTGGTATGTTCTTTCACAAAATATACAAGGCATTTTTTGTTGTTGTTTGCTTTGTAACTTCAGGTTCAGTCTTAAAAATGACTGTTTGAATACTAAGTTGTAACAAAGTGTGAACACACCCTTATTTGTCACTTGAGAAAAGAATTCAAGTCAGACTTTGTTAATGGTGACTTACGTTAGGATCTTGAACTGGCCAAAGCTGATTGTTCTGTTGTCCCATATTCTCATAGCGTAAGATGCCATCATTCTTATCGAAGAGCAAATCGAGTAGTTCTATCCCTTCACCACCCTATGAGACAGTCAATATATTTGCTTTTATTTCATATGCTGTCAGTGGGAATCAATGGAAAAGGCAAGACAGAAAATGGATGGAAGCAGCAAAAACTGTTGAAAGCGAGCAAACGTTGAAACAAGAAGGAAAGATAACGTTTGCATTTTTCTGAACTTTGCTCTGTATGAGATATTACATAGGCAGGGTAGATAACATACGCTACATCTAATACACATATTTTTTAATCTGAAATGAATTTGAAATTCCCAACATTAGGACCTACCTGGTCTGAATAGTGCTCCATTGCTGTGACACTCCAAATAATCCTTGAAAAAAACGCCAAAAATTGGACAAAACCCAAATATCTGTCTTGACTCTGTCTGTGTCCCTCTGCTCACCCAGGACAAAGTACGAACTCCAACGCAACAGTCAGGTCATCATTCTCTGGTCTACTTTTGATTGGCTGTTCTTTGTTAGGATGTAAGATAAAAACATAAATAAAAATGGGAGAACACCCCCAAGAAATGGTCTATTTTCTATTTCAACCAAACATTAACACTTCTGTGGTGGTAGTTTGTACTGACTAGATATCTTCCGCATTCAGATTGTCGACTTTAGTAGTGAGATTCAAGTCAGATGAGGTAAAGTGTATTAAAAGAGCAACCTGAAAATCTAAAAATGATGGTGGAACCTTTTTTGTACGAACACAGCTAGAAGAAGGTATAATTTTGCAGATTTTATTCTGACAGTCTACGGCATTTCTCCTCTTAGCCTCAGGAAAATCTGTCCTCAAAGTCGCTTCAACGATTCAGTGCACTTCCAAACTTATGGGACAACACCTAATCCATAGTTCAAAGGTCATATTTTCCTTTCTGTCTGAGGTAATTTGACCTTTTACACAGTTTTGATAATGCTGAGACAATGCACAATGAATATTGTAATGATGATGATGATTCATTTGACAATAAATGTTGTGAAATCATTTTTCGTTAGTCTTTTTACTGCTTTTATAACATGTTAAATTTGTTTGTATCCTGTTCTTAACATCTGAGCTGCTTTGAGTCACCTTTATTGTAATATATCTTTATATTACTCTGACTTCATCATATTAAGGTTAATGTAGTTTAGCATTTTTAAATTAGCTTTTATTTTTATATAATGTTAATATTTGCGGTACTATTCAGTTTAGTTTTAGTTCATTAGTTTAAGTTAGTTTTTATTTTAAAACACATTTTACAAATACTTAGTTTCAGTTTTGGATTTAGTCATTCTCGTTTATCAGAGTTAATAGAACACATCCAGTGTAGACCAGAGCAAAGTTTAGTGTTTGCACAGCTTACATTAACACTTACATTTTTTTGAACAGACACTAAATCCCAAACCATATATAAATGCAATGAAAAATAGTCACAATTCAGACAATCTTCTTCTTATAAAAGGTCATGTATATGCAATTAAATATGCCAGTACTCATTTTTTTTGGCAAGTTAGAACACGTTTTATGATTATGTAAAAAAGTGTTGTTTTTTTTTGACTGATGTGTGACGTGTTTGCTGTAAAAGCACCATCTACTGTTATTTTTCTAAAAATAATGAGTGCTTATCAATTCTGATTTCGCTAATTATTCTGTTGATTCAGTTAGCTTTCCAGTGACCGTTGTTAGTTTACTTTAGTATTTGTTTTTATTATCGTGATTTCTTTTTATTCTTTAAGTTAACAAAAATGTTATTTTGAGCAATATTGTGTAGTTTTAGTTTTTTGTTTACTAAAACAACCTTGCATCAGACTGATTCGGTTTGATTTACAGCTTGATTTCAGTGTTGTTATTAAATTAAAGTTTATCGGTTACAATGTCTGCCAGTCTTTACAAGACCTCACTGTAACATATGACACTATATTTACTTCAGAATTATACAGACGCTCACATCCTGCTCTTGGCGCCAAACGCTGTTTTAAATGACGCAGGAATCTATCATCTTATAGGGCACATTGTATCTCCTCTTCAAGAAAAACGTCACCATCTATTCTTATCTGAAGACCTTTTCATTACTTGCCACATAAAACTTTGAGGCTGAACAGCTCCATCCAACTTTAAAAGCTACAGTGATTTACAGATGAATCATCTATTGTGTGGGCTGAGCTTTAAAAATATAATATTTTCTCATTCTCAAAGGAATCTATCTTGCACCAACCTTTGTTGAAATTTACTGAAGCCGTTTCTTTGCTTACTGTTCGTTAGCAAGCACGGTTTTGGTCATCCATTACGTTGTGCTGTCATTTGTATGCAGGGAAACTTTAAACAGGCATTAATGGCACCGCTGGATTTAGGTAAGTCCACTGTGCTTACTCACCATCAAAGTTAGCAGCGTCAGGCACACGGTTCAAAGCATCAGCTGCTGTTTTACAAAGCGATCACGTACTGCTCCACTAGAGACATAATTAGAAGGCAGGAATTCCAACATGGAGTTTCAATTTCAGGGAATATTTGAAGGAAAACTCAAGGACAGATGGTTTTCCTAGATGCTTTCTTCCTCTTTTGCTTTAAAGGGGACCTATTATGCAAAAATCACTTTTAATAGGGGTTCGAACACAGTAGTGGGGCAACAGTGTGTGAATATAGCCAGCCAACAATGGTACAAATTAATCAATTATATTCTTTATAATCACACTTGATAAAAACAGTCTGCAGAAACACTTTGATTGACATTCCCCCCCATTCTGTACTTGTCATCAGAGGGTGACGATCTCTCCCTCATTAGCATAAACAGTCCCGACTGAGAAGCAGCCATCTGCCATTAGAGTTTTCACCTGCTGAAGATAATGGCTGTTTCTATATATATGTGTTCTTCAGCGATCTTGCATCCTCGTGTTCTCGCGTAACATCATCATCAACTACCAAAGTTCAGTTCCAAAACTCAAGACCGCAAGAACGGAGGACGCGTGAAAGTTCCCGGATGTGTTCTTGATTTCGAGGATGCACCAATGCAGACTTCAGAGCAAAATTCGCTCAAGAAGTCTCAGAAGTCATTGCGGCTGAATAAAGGAGGTGGGAATCGCAGCATTTTATATACATTTATCATTAATCTTCAGAGATATAACTTATTTGTCTCAGGAGTTTCCCTAAATGAGACGGCAAAAGTAAACATTATCATGAAAATCTTTATAAAGGCTTAAACATGTTTATTTGCTGAAATTCGTATTAAAATGATTTTTATTTGTATTGTGCAATGTATATTTGTAAGGTCTTTATGCATAGTATATATTGTGAAAAGGGGAAGAACAATAAATCGTTGTATGAATGCTGTAATGTTTAAATAATTTTCTGTTAAAAATGCATGAAGGTCATGTTACCATCAGAAAGAACGCAGCATCTCATTTCTCAGAGGACGCATTCTCTGTTCCCGTGGTCTACCAAGTTTGTTCTTCCAAGGAACACGAGTCCGTTCTCAGCGTTCTTGGAACTGAGAAACAGCCAATGTCAGCGACTAAGAGGATTTTAAATATGGAGTTTTAGGATTGCACAAATGAACACTGTAGTCTCCATAGACTGCCTTCTTCTGAGACACTTCACATTTTCAATTTTTCACAGAGATAATGTTGGTCCTCTTTTGAGCATTTCGCTATTTATTGACAGATGTAAACTGAGATTTGAGAGGCCTTCAAATTCACAATTGCTATATTGCAAAAAATCTCAATTCAGAGAATAAGTCAAAATTTAGATTCCAAGATTTCTATCAAACTTTAAGTGTAATGATGTCACAGCCTGAAAGCCTACAAACTCACAACTTTCAATTATGCATTAATTTTGAGGGCTTTTTCCAAGATTAAAAAGTCACACTTTATTATTGTTATTTAATCCCAAGAGGGAAGCATGCCTTGATGTCTCGGGTGCAGCAGACTAAGCAGGGAAAAACTCTGCCGTTCCATCCTTCCCTTAGTCACAAACAAAACCCCAAGATACTTGAAAACACTACTTGAACAAAACCCTAACATGCTTACTCCTAATCCTGGGGCAAGGACTCCCCTCTAACCTGGAAATGGCAATTTTTTTTGGTTGATCACCTTGGACTTGGAGGTGCTGATTCTCATTCCTGCCACACTCCTCAGCAGGCACAGGGAACAAGTCTGACTTATTGCCGACAATGCAAAACAAGCTCCTGCTCCGGTCATACAGAGACCAGACAGCCCTTAACAGAGAGTCTCCTACCACATATTTTTAAGAGCACCTGCCAGAGAATCTCTTGAGGGACACGATCGAATGCCTTCTCCACATCACCAAAGCACATGTGGGTTTGTCAAGGGAACTCTCAGAAACTCTCAAGCACCCTAGAGAGGATATAGAGCTGGTCCAGTGTTCCAAGTTCTGGACAAAAACTACATTGTTCCTCCTGAAGTTCAACTATCAGCCAGATTCTCGTCTTTAGTACCCTGGCATAGGCCTTTCTAGCGAGGCTGCGGAGTGTAATCCATGTGTAGTTGGAGACTTAAAAATGGAGACCACCACCCTAATTTCCCAGCCCAGAGTCATCATCCCCGACCACCATGCGATGTTGCAGAGGTGTGTCAACCAAGACAACCCCACCACATCCAAAGATGTGGATCTCAGGGTGGATCTCATCCATCGCCTGCTGCCTTGCCATTGCAGAGCTTTATGACTACAGGCCCCAGTATACTTCAAAGTTATTTTTTGTTCTTTGTATAAGGGCAAAACTAAGTTTGAAAAGGCAGATTGACAGAATACTGTTTTCAAAACTTCTGACACCCCCTCGCTGCAGTAGGCTGGGTTGTAAATGAGTTCCGTTGTTGCATGTACCCCCGAACACATCAATGATGGCGGCTGTGAGAGAGAAATTTCATAAACATCTGTCAGCCTTTTTGGCCTTTTTGCACAAGAAGCACCACTGCTGCACAACACATAATTACACTGCTTTATTTGCTGTGGACAGACACCGAATGGAACAGTGTTTAGAATTTTATAAGACACGACATGATGAGGTGGTGTTTCTCATTTCTTTTGTGACACCATCAGAGTCTTAAAAATCTCTCTGCAGACAATTGTACAGGTGTGGATACATCTGTACCAGCTCTGCTACTCAACCTTCCAATGTTCTTATGTTGCTAATTTGGTGTTATTGTGTTGAATGTTGTTGTTGTTTCCTAGTACTGGGTTGCGGCTGAAAGGGCATCCGCTGCGTAAAACATATGCTGGAATAGTAGGCAGTTCATTCCGCTTTGTCGACCTCTGAAATACAGACTAAGCAGAAGGAAAAAGAATGAATGAATGTTGAATGTTGTTATTTTTGTCTGACCTCCGTGGATATGAGATTCAAATCAATCACTTGTCAAAGAAGGCAGAGTTCCAGGACACACCCATTGATTGTGTAAATGTCACAGAGCAGTGGTAGCTCAAAGGTGTTTAGAGAGAAATGTAATTACGTAATTTTAGTTTGTTCTTTGGTTTCATTTTTTTAAGTACAGTAGTCAACATCTGAAGTAGGTCAAAAAAGGTTTAAAATTAAAGAATAAAACAAGAATAGGTGTTATTCAATAGTTTTAAATCTTACAACTTTGATGAACAATGATCCACTTCAATTGTTGACTACCAGACCCTTACCTGTGACTTAAGCTTGGGTGATGGACAAAATGCAATTTACTCATAAAAATATAGACATATATAATACAAACTGGCAGCAGTGGTTGCTAGAAGATTACCTCAAATATGCCTCAGCAACATTTGAGGTTTTTACAGATAGAACATGAAGTTAAAACTGTGACTAAACTGACAAACAGAAGTAAATAATAATAAATATAAGGTGTGCAAGATGTCATGCACACAAATACAGAACAAAACTGCACAGTATACTGCATATGACAACAAAAAAACACAATTGAATGTACTTTGTTAGCTACTTGACATTAGACGATTATTTAAATGTTGACACTTTCAAGATTAACAAAAAAACAAGGTTTACATTCACAGTATTTTACTGTAATATTGCATTTCACAGTATGGAACTTACCATTAACCGAGTTTTTTTTCCTTCTGTAGCACATCTACAGTCGTTTACTGTCAAAATTCCAACCACTTTTTAAAGTGGAGCATGACAGCACTTATATACCCAGTGGCACTGAAAAGTACTTAGCTAAGCTCAAGCGACAGCAGCCAACATGCCATGAATGCGCAGACTGGAAAAAATATATATATTTTTTTCAGCTCAATTCATTTATTGACTGATACTTTCTTGCCACTCAGACAGAGGTTTGAAGGCTCATGCGCCTGACCAAGTTGCTCTTTTCTGTCACTTTGATTTCATCGCTAGACAGACTGATGTGTCCAATTGTGTCACTGTCACAAACCGTCTGTTTTCGGTTCGGTTCAGAATGGTTGTTGTCAATGACCTTGTGACCTTGACTTGGTTTTAGTCTCTTTTTCCTGCCGTACATTGTTGTCGTCACATGGACGGCAAGAGCACAAACACCTTTGCGTACCACTGTTCTCTATTTTACATGCAGTCCGCGTGGGCGCTGTAGCCATCTGGATGTACACAGCCTGTAACCTGTTGAGAAAAGCCTGCAAGACAAACAGAAATAGACCACTGAGTGTTTAGAAATGAAACATTCTCGCTCTGAAGTGCAAAATGTGTCATTATATTTGAGAGCACGCATCAGGCTGCTCTTGTGCCTTTGGCTTCAAATCAAATGCTTGTCCTTAGCCAAACCATGCTGAATCACATATTCAAAGTCTAACATATTGTTTATCTAGCAGGTTTAATGCTTGTAGGATTAGTTATATGGCTGCCACTCAATATGAATCTTGCATCCAAGTTAGTAATTTTAAAGGGATAGGAAAACTATATATTCAAAAACTCATTTAAAAATGAACTTATAAAATATTTTCTTTCTGTTGAACACAAAAGAAGATATTTTGAAAAATGTTGAACATCAATAGGAAAATCAAATACTACCAGTTTCCAACATTTCTCAAAATATCTTCTTTTGTGTTCACCAGAATAAAGAAATTCAAACAGGTTTGTGATAAGTGAAAGGGTTAGTAAATTATGACAGGTTTTTATTTTTAGGAGAACTATCCACTGAAATGTGAAAGGAGTGCAATGTGCATTTATTTCTAAGATGATTAAATTGTCCAAAAGAATTGCTAAATCTATACTATGACTGTAACAAAAACACTCAGAAAAACGATATGGTTGGATTTACATTCAGATATTTTTGTGGCCTCACAGTGGCGCAGTGGGTAGCACGTTCGCCTCACAGCAAGAAGGTCGCTGGTTCGAGCCTCGGCTGGGTCAGTTGGCGTTTCTGTGTGGAGTTTGCATGTTCTCCCTGTGTTGGCGTGGGTTTCCTCCGGGTGCTCCGGTTTCCCCCACAAGTCCAAAGACATGCAGTACAGGTGAATTGGGTAGACTAAATTGTCCGTAGTGTATGAGTGTGAATGGGTGTGTATGGATGTTTCCCAGAGATGGGTTGCAGCTGGAAGGGCATCCGCTGCGTAAAACATATGCTGGATAAGTTGGCGGTTCATTCCGCTGTGGCGACCCCAGATTAATAAAGGGACTAAGCCAAAATGAATGAATGAATATTTTTGTATTAATATATCTGGTCATTGATAAAAACATTAGTAGCCAATCAATGCCTATAAAGCATATGTACATGATGTCACCTTTTTCACAAAAATGCATTTTTGTAGTTTAAAAAGATCATAGCCGAATGCTAGTGGTTATCCTTGGTATTTATAGGCATTTGGATATATTTTCATACAAAGCCTTTTTTTTCATTGTTTACATTTTAAGCTTTCGCACTAGGCGGCACGGTGGCTTAGTGGTTAGCACTGTCGCCTCACAGTAAAAAGGTCGCTGGCTCGAGTACTGGCTGGGCCAGTAGGCATTTCTATGTAGAGTTTGCATGTTCTCCCCGTGTTCGCGTGGGTTTCCTCCGGGTGCTCCGGTTTCCCCCACAGTCCAAAGACATGCGCTATAGGTGAATTGAATAAATTAAATTTGGCCGTAGTGTATGAGCGCAGTGGCGACCCTTAATAAATAAGAGAAAATTAATGAATAAATGAAAAATTCCATAACTGTCAGTAAGTTTTCATTTCTTAGTGTTTGATCCAAATAGACAGTAATCTTATCATAAACTAGTCTTGTCTATATATATATAAATATAAACAAATAAATAAAACAGAAACAATGTTTTATTGTTTTATGTTAGTTTTGTAGTTAATCTTTTGTAGGCTATATAACAACAGTTTATATAAACCATATTTTATTGTGGTTAAACCTTAATTAATGCGTGATTACCATAGCTACAATTTAAGGCTACCTACAATAACCTTTTTTTTCTTCAGTAAAACCTTGTAAAAGAGTGACGTGGAGTAACAACAAAATGGTTAATATACTAACTGTATGATCTTTCAATTATATTTCCAATTTAGCATCACCTTTACCCACAATTCTATTATGTATCACAACTACACGGGGGAAATCAACAAGCGATTGATAAGTGTAAAACCCAAAACAGATAATAACTCCAAGACTTTACAACAGAAATGACAAAGGCGTCGTGATTTTAGGGATGAGGCGCCACCTGCTGGCGGAAAAGAAACATTTTAAAAATGTATATATTGGTGATATTACATTGTACTCTCTGTAGATTTCAGTGTCAACGTGGGTTCATTTTTTAAAACACGACCGACTTTCCTTTACAGAGGTTGATCAACTGATTTGTCACCTTTAAACGTGAACAATGCCCTGACGTCATTACGTACAAAACGTAGAGCGCGCGCTTGGTATATATATTCATGAGCGCAGGCGTCATCGGCCTCTTTTTTGCCCGTGTTCCGCCCTGGTAGGCGGCGTGAAAGTGGATTCATTGTTAAACGAATCCAAAAACATCAAGCAAAATGGTAAGCCGATTTATGAAATTATTTATTTTATGCGTTATTAACCTTATACAGTTTGGCATTTGTGGTGATTTAAACACCTAGAGTGGTTGAAATATAACTATAATGAGGGTGCCGTACATGCTGTTTCAGAAGTGACTCGTTCGAAGTAACTTTTGTCTATATACGTTTTTTAGACAAATAATGTTTAAAAGAGTTTGGTCAGTTGATATTTTAATCTAGTATTAACTTAATGTTAGCGTGTAGCAGCTATCATAAGAGCACTTTACTCTTTTGTCATGTATTTATTCACACCTCAGTTTTTTAGAGCTTAACTTTCATGTTCAAAACTTTTTCTTAAAGTTCTTTAGAATTCAGAAATATTTAAAAATGTTTATTCTCATAGTTAATAAAATAGTAAGTAGTTGTTATCACAGTAATTTATAGTATAAACCTATAAATAAAATGACAGAAATTGGTAAGATATGAACCTCTGTGATTCTGCATTTAGTAGTACATCCAGGCTAATTGGTAGTCATCATGGTGTTGAGGGTGTTTTCCCTTCTTATGAAAGGTATAATACACCCAGAAATGAAAATTGGCATGATTTACTTGCCCCCATTGAGGGGCATGCAACATTGTTTACAGTCAAATAAATAGTGCTAATGTTGTTTTCAAGTCATACTTGCATGTGATTTCAGACAGAGTATTTAAACTATCATGGTAGAAGAAATGGGTGAATTTAAAACTAACTTTACATCAATCTTACCCTCCACTTGTATTTTACCTGTTTGAGTTTCTGCTATGGATGTCAATGGACATCAGTTTTTAACATAAATTAATAAAACTACCCAGTTGAAAGTTTTCAGTTTTTCTATTATTTTCGTATTTTTTAAAACTTCAAATATACCTCCTTTCAAATTTCTTCAAATTTTCCTTCTTTAGGAGAACTTCAAAGTGGACCAGATCCGTGCCATCATGGACAAGAAGTCCAACATCCGTAACATGTCTGTAATAGGACATTTTGATCACGGCAAATCCACTTTGATTGATTGGCTGGTGTCAAAAGCTGGTATCATCAGCTCAGCTTATGCCGGAGAAACCCGTTTTATGGATACGAGGCATGATGAACAGGAGCGTTGCATCACCATCAAGTCAATGTGAGTATTGAGGTCAGACTACAAAAAATTTTTCTCTGATTTTGGTCCAATTTGTTGGCAAAGTGTTGTGGGGATTCGTAAATGACAAATTGGCGCTGTGACGTGAGATTCAATAATTTCTTATCGTGTAGTGTGTCATAGTGCACGACAACCGATGCCATGTCTGCGACGCTTCACGACATCATCCCGTCAAGGCTTCAGCCCGGTGAGTACTGGAATTGGCACGTAAACTAACAAACCACTCTATTATGTTCTCTGATAGGGCTGGGCGATATGACATCATGAGATACGATATCAATGATATACAGCAGTTACAATCAGTGACTGATTACAATCAGTTAATATTAATATAGGATTTTAAAGTTATTTGTTAGCCACATTTTAAATTCTCAAAACAAACCAAATAGTGTTTAAAAGTGACTCACCGGACACTTTATTAAGTACACCTTACTAGCACCAGGTTTGACCCCCCCCTTTTGACTTCAGAACTGCCTTAATCTTTCGTGGCATAGATTCAACAAGGTACTGGAAATATTCCTCTGAGATTTTGGTCCATATTGACATGGTGGCATCATGCAGATGCTGCACATTTGTCAGTTGCACATCTATGATGCGAATCTCCTGTCCACCACATCCCAAAGGTGCTCTATTGGATTTAGATCTGTTGACTGTGGAGGCCATTTTAGCTCATTGTCATGTTCAAGAAACTGAGATAATTCGCGTTTTATGACATGGTGCGTTATCCTGCTGGAAGTAGCCATCAGATGATGGCTACTTCCTGTGCGAATTGTAGCTTCAGTTTTCTGTTCTTAGCTGACAGGAGTGGCACCCGGTGTGGTCTTCTGCTGCTGTAGCCCATCCTCCTCAAAGTTTGATGTGTTGTGTGTTCAGAGCTCGAACCAGTCTGGCCATTCTCCTCTGACCTCCGGCATCAACAAGACATTTGCGCTCACAGAACTGCCTCACTAGATATTTTCTCTTTTTCAGACCATTCTCTGTAAACCCTAGAGATTCTGCAGTTTCTTAAATACTCAGACCCGCCCGTCTGGCACCAACAACATGCCAGGCTCTGTTTGAACTGCAGCAGATCATCTTGACCATGTCTACATGCCTAAATGCATGCGAGACACCATGAAATAGAGCGTAATGAAACAATATTGTGGCCAAACAATATATATCGTCATATCGCACAGCCCTAATTTCGGTGAGTTTTGGAATTAGCATGTAAACTACTAATTATTTTCTCATTCTCTTTGCGGGTTTTTTTTTTTTATTTTATTTTTTTTTTTATTAAACTTTATAAGAACGTATCTTTTAAAGGTAACCAGTTATCTACTGGAAGTTTCCTTGTTAGTTTAATTTGAAGTAATATTAGTGTTTGTGAGCACATTGTTGATTTTATTTACAGCCATCGCTGGGAATCTGCTTCAGCAGCTCTTTCTGCTACAGAATGCATTTACTCATCTACAGTTTTTGTTCAGAAAGCATATCTATGTATTGGGTAAATTGCTGTCTATGGGGAAACACTCGAATGCACATCATAGACGTCATGCGACGATTGACTGAACCAACGTGTAGTCTGGCATATTGGGTTCCCACAACACATCAAGATTTTATCTAGACAAGTTTTCATAATCTGACAGGGTGACTGTCATAACTAAAAAAAAATACATTACAACGGGTCTCAAGACATATTTTATATTGCAACACTAAAATATAAACTTTAAGTCCACAAACGTTTTAATAAATGGACTTTCCCAATTTGCCCACACAGTGCTATCTCCATGTTCTATGAGCTTGCTGATAAGGATTTGGCCTTCATTAAAGAGTGCGAAGATGGCTCCGGTTTCCTCCTCAACTTGATTGACTCCCCTGGGCATGTTGACTTCTCTTCAGAAGTTACAGCTGCCCTGCATGTCACAGATGGAGCATTGCTGGTGGTAGATTGTGTGTCTGGTATGTGCAGAAATAGTCGTTATGATTTTTAAATGACTTTTATTAATCAAAGACTTTCTTGGTATAATTTTAATAGTTATGCTTTACTTGTATTCTGTAACTTGATCTATAGTTCTCTGGGGCGCTTATTAAAATGTCAAATTGCTGTTCAGCAGGTGTGTGCATACAGACGGAGACTGTGCTCAGACAGGCCGTTGGTGAGAGGATTAAACCAGTTTTGATGATTAACAAAATGGATCAAGCTTTGCTAGAGCTGCAGTTGGGCCCTGAAGAGCTGTACCAGAACTTTCAGCGCATCGTTGAGAAAGTCAACGTGACCATCTCCACTTATGCCGAAGATGAGAAAGGCCCTATGGGCAACATTATGGTGAGTGCCTCTAGGCTCACTCGTGGGTCCATTAATGTTTTCTGTTATATGTCTGGGTTTATTTTATTGATATTTATTGTGAATGTTTTTAACATCCTGCTTTTAGGTTGATCCTGTCGTTGGTAATCTTGCCTTTGGATCTGGACTGTATGGATGGGCCTTCACTTTGAAGCAGTTTGCTGAGATCTATGTGAAAAAGTTCACTGCCAAGGGTGAAGTCCAGCTGGGACCGGAAGAGTACTGCAAGAAAGTGGAGGACATGATGAAGAAGCTTTGGGGCGACAGGTGAGAGGGTGTTCCAACACAACTGAATGAATGTAATGTTGCATTTCTGTATGTAACATTTAATGTCCATTGTTTGCAGCTACTTTGACTCTGCTACTGGCATGTTCAGCAAGTCTGCGACATCCCCAGATGGCAAGAACCTTCCCAGGACTTTTGTTCAACTAGTCCTGGACCCCATCTACAAAGTGAGTAGACTAGCAACAATTATGTTTTTAATGCAAGCCATTGGTGATGATTTAAACATTCTTCACTTTGACCTGAATATCTTGTGATGAGAATTTTCAATCTGATATGG